>QLTV01012184.1:4760972-4802833 GCA_003457575.1 Thermophis baileyi | reverse complement strand
CCGACTTAAAGAACTTTCATCCAGCCTCCACCCTACCCTTTGTGGGAAAGGTTGTAGAGAAAGTGGTGGCATGTCAGCTCCTACGGTCATTGGATGAAACGGATTATCTAGACCCTTTTCAGTCAGCACTGAAACTGCCTTGGTCGCGCTGATCTTAGCTCTTGATCTTAGCTCTTGATCTCTCACAGCTCTACCTATGTATATCCATGCTTTTGTTCATTTTGTAAAATATACTTGAATAATAATTCTCATGACTTTTGTTGTCACAATAAATACCATGAGGCAAAATGGATTATGACTAATTAGCCATCCGTGGCAAGTAAAGAAGATGGAGAGAGTTGCTAAGTGAATCACATCTGTCCCATTTTAAAATCAACATGTAGCACAGTGTATTAATATGAAACAATGTTGATAAGATATGTGGTGTCTACTGGCTTTTTTTAACAGAAAAACAATATGGTTTGGCAATTAAAGCCATGATGTAAGAATGACATTAATTGATCTGTATGTATGTTTGCAGGTTTATTGTGGATGACACGCAACATGTTTCAACCATCTGGAACTATTTTTAGTTCAGCCATTTTCTGTAGCACATATACTCCTAGACTCTTTTTTTTTTTCACGCTATGACAAATTTCTGGTCAAGTAATCATCTAGTGGATCATACTACTTTTCAGCAAGGAACTGGATATTTTCCTTCACTTAAATATTATATTGACCAACTATTAACTTTGCAAGAGTGATAAAGAATTTCATGGAAGGAATTCAGTGCCTCTAAGCAAAGAAAGGGTGAACTTTTGGCAGTAACATAAATATTTTCAGAGAATGGCATCTTCCACAAGGAAGGTGTAATTTATTGGGAATGATAAACACTGGCAACAATCCAACTCACACATACATATTTTGCAATACATTGGATGCTGAAAAATAGGGGAACCTTTTTTAAAGGAACAAAGTACTTTTGCTGGTCTTTTAAACCTCAGTTTCCATTTAGATGTTGCATGTTCATCAAGTGAGTGCTTGTTTGAGTAGCTACTTCAGAGTAGTAGACTTTCATGTGTGGAATATGAATGTTTAGGATATTTATATGTATTATAATTAGTTCTCAACTTACAAGTTAATAATCATTCTTAAGTGGCTTTCAAGCAGTATAAACAATAGTAAAGAAAAGCAAATTGTTAAAATAAAAAAAGAAGTGTCTATGATCCTTTCCACAGGATAGAAAGAATAGTAGTCCAGCTGATAGGCTTCTTTTAGTTTTGCCTGCCTATTAACTTCTGCCTTCAGGGAGTACTTCTCACAGTACCATAATCACCAAGGGAAGTATTTTTTGTGCTTTATGAATCTGGGGAATATTTCAGAACTGGCCAGGTCTCTTGTTCTATAGAAGTTGTGAAAGAGACTGGATTTTCACAACTCGTTGCTGTCATTCTATTGATTTGGAAACTTTTTTCTATGATAAGCAAATTAACTTAAATAATTACATCACGTTTCTACCTCTGAATCTCATTAATCCAGTATACTAGAAAGTGGCAGAAGAAAGTGACAACTGTCTGCAAAAGAAATTTGGACCAATTTATTTTGCTTCACTATTTTTAAAGAAATAGGGCATCTCCACTAAGACAACTACAGTCCTTTTAAATAGATTTTCAGCTATTTATCCTCCTGTGTTCTATTGCTTCATGATTAACAGGTTTAGTTTGCAGAGTTCCTAGAAGCAAATCATAGACCACTAGCAGAAATATTCCCCACATGTAATTTCATTGCTTCCTTATGGCTTGGACAGGTAAGGCCTTAAAGAGAATAAAAGCAATTTGACTTGGCCTTTATCACCATGTTTGGTCTGGTTTCTTTATTTTATGGATAGTTGATGTTGAATAGTTGATTTAATAAGTCCCCAAATTAATGTCTTCCTGTGCAATGCTTATTCTGCTCCTTGCTTATTGGATAGGTAAGAGCACTAAAATAATTAGGGAGCCAGTTGAAATGTATGTGATGTAAAACTAACTAAAGTCAGTAAAAGCTCATTTACAATATTGAAATCGGTTCTGCTGATTTACCCATCATGGTTGACTTCACTGTTACCCACTTCAAAATGAAGTCACAACATGAGGCAATCACTTCACTCTCAGTCAGGCAAACTTCACTTGCCCCCACACATGGACTGTTTTATTTCGGGCTTAGTAACATATGTGTAACATATGTGAGCATATGCAGTTCAGTGGGGTGACTCTGCTAAGGTATCTTTTTTCCTAACCCCTTTGAAACTGCAGATGAATTCTAGCATGAAACACTTCCTACAGAAAAAGGGGGAGATGGAAGACAAAGAGTCATATAGGGCTGATCAGGAAAACAGTTTTTTGGATTGTATCTAGTATACTGAAGAATTCTGGTTTGAAATATGTTAGCCAGCCATTGTCTCCTTTGGGACATATGTGTAGGAAAGTGTTCATAGGAATGCATTCTGTATCTGCATTTTTGAAGCTTTCTCGATGTATATGAATAAATTGTCTTTGCAAATTAAAGCCAATCTCCCAGAATACTACAAAGTGGAGTTGAGTTGAGGCTGGAATATAAGCCATAAATTTTGCAGTGTTATCACACTAAATTTCATTATCAAACATTTGCATTGTTAAAACCAAACTTCAACACAGAATGTTTTCTGATTCCTGGAATAATAACATTAAAGTTACAAAAGCATATTCTCTTAATTATCTAGAAGGTTTGAGTTGGTTCAAGTTGTTTTCTAAATTGGCTTGCATGTGTTTTCCACAAAGCATTTTGTTGTTTGCCAAGAGTTTTAAAAATATTTTTATAGGAGCCAAATGGAATAGTAGCTAAAAAAAAACGTCAAACAGCTAACAGCTTGAACTATAATCAGTTGCAAAAATGTAAATTATGATATCTCTCAATTTGCATTTCTCTAGTCAGCACTTATTCTCTCAATTTACACTACTTGTAGTAGATCCAAAAGGGAAACACAATTATTTTCGTTGTCCAAGTTGCTGTCCTCCATTCTGTTTTTCTTATTTAAAAAAAAGTTTGGTTAAGGCTAGTCACTTGTAATATAGGATATACATTAAAAAAAACTCATGCAGACAGCTTATCAGTAGTGGGTTCTAAATCCCGTTGCTACCAGTTTGCGTGCATGCGCAGAAGCGTCCCGGGCAGGTGGGCAGAGCCTCCCGCCGCTACTGGTTCGCAGAACCGGGCCGAACCGGGAGCAACCCACCGCTGCAGCTTATGTATTAATTGTACAGTTGAGTTTTCTAAGTCTCATGTTCATAAGGATTTATTTCAGCTGCACAAATATTTTTGAAAAAAAGAGTTTTATTTTCCATACCTCAGTTCTAAAGATTCTCTTCCCAGCTCTGACTTTCAGTAACAGAAGTAAAACACTCCCATAGATTACATAATATTTATAGATGGGAATGATTTATGTACATATTTCAAGATTATAAATGAGTATGCTGAATCATAAACAGAATTCAAGTTGGGTAGTGTTGGGTAGCATAAAATTATTCATTAACTATTCATTAACCCTTTTACAAATATTCACATTCTGTACACATTCAATCTAATTTTTTATCTATAAAATAAAATAAGACTTTTTGCTTCTTGAGCTAAGTAACTTTTGGAAGCCAAAGCATTTGTTCTGAATATTATTGCAACTGAGACAACAGATTGCTAATAAAACTAAGAATTATAGCAGTATCTAAATATAATTGTCAAAAATATTACACCTTTTTATTACAGTTTTAGACCACATTAATTTATTCTTACAGTTTCTTAAAATAGATGTGAAATCATAGTTCACTTTGAGTTTAAATGAGATGCTAAATGAACACAAAATTGCATTATCTAGGATATTCTAACACTTTCTACTAATAAATGGGGTTTCAGGTTGCTGGCATTTCACAATTTTTTTTTTTTTGCTTGATATTAAACCATAGTATCAAGATTTTGGCAAGAGTGCATGTAGGGACCTGGTGTTGCAATTACTTGCACACTATACTATTTGTTTTTCCACCTAGGCTAGTAATTTTTGAAGAGTAGATTTTAGAAAAGTTGTAGTATTAGCTAACAACCGGGGGGGGGGGGATTTCACATTGCACAACATTGCCTACTCAAAAAGTAATAGCATGATGGATATAGGTGTGTGTGTATTGATTCTTTGGTTAAAAAAATGTAATAGGCTGTAATAGGCTAAAAATGCTAATTTGTAACATAGAATATCACCTATGTTTGTTTAATAAATAGTATACTGAATCTATTGTTTCATTGGTTTCATTGTTCCAAAAACACTAAACCATCTTAAATAAACCATATTCTGATTTAGGAAAATATATGAATCTATTCAGCATTGCATGAACCCACACCTTGAATATCTGTTGTTATAAGCAATTCAACAGGATGGGTTTATTTAGATATACTGTACATGTCTACTGCATTCAGCTAGTTTTGTTGGCATGCCAAATAGCACTGTATACAGACAATAAGAAACCTACCTCTTTATTTTGTTAATGTCTCATTGTTAAATTCAACTAGGCTTTGGAACTCCTATCCGCATCACTTCTCTACTTCCAAAATAGCTTCCCTGCTTCTCATTTGTTTTCCATTTCTCTTTTCTCTCATACTCTATTATGCCTAAACTCCACTACTACCCTCAAATTTTCTCTTTCCTTCATCTGTTTTGTCTTCCTCAGTTCTTGTTGTATGTTAAAACTTTACTATAACTTAAATGTCAGGCAATTGCAGCTTCTGCCCATAGTTGTCACTCCATCTATTACCTGTTGCCATCTTGTTCTAGTTTTCACGTTGAAATCAGTCAGTTCATTTCCAAAAACATGTCAATTCTGACAGACCATGAAATGTTATACTGCTCACAAAATCTCTATTTTGTGTGCTAGATTATTGTAGAACATTCCCTTTCAAAGCTCTGTAATAGTTGGAGTTAAGTTAGTGGTGTTCCACTACTTGCAGCTTCATTGACTCTAATTTTCAGAGGCCTTTGTGCTGGTGTCCATTAAATCTGAACACTGCTGCTTGCCCATACAATGACAAAAATCTGCTTATACACTCCAGTATTTGCCTGATTCATTAAGAAATACTAAAGGATATCCCCACATGCTAATACTATCTGCTTCAATGAAAAAAGTCCTTATATTTATTCTGCTACAGGGAGACCAGCCATTGTAAACAGATTACTGTCATATGTCACAAATTGACTGATTCATCTACCTCATAGTAATTCTGGCAATTTTAAGGAAGAGCACTACCGATAGAAGAGAATATTTGTAGTTCAGAGTTGAACTGTGGAGTCCTTGGTACTCTCTGAGTTTAGTGGTTTTCTTGCAGATATTTCATTACCAAACTAGGTAACATCAGAGAGCACTAAGAACTCCACAGACAAGCTCTAGTTTGCAAATCTACTCATTGCTAACCATGTATTGAGGAGGAAAACATATCTTTCTTCGTTAGACTAGACAACAGAGCAGGCTCTCTAAGATACTAAATCTTGCTTGTGTTTGTCATTTGCTCTATTATTGGCACATTTATACTTCAATAAACATCAGAAGGTGTCACAGTATTTTTCTCCCTTTGATTCTTAATATTGTAGTTTTCATTCCATGTTTACTTGTTTATTTGTTTATTTCTCTGATTTCTTTGTTTCTCAGTTCCTGAAAGCTCCCCATAACTATAATCAAAGTAATATAATGCCAACCTGATTTACCCCCCTCAAGGGCAGACTAATCCTTCCTTCATCCCCAAAAGCTTTACTGAGAACTACTGCTTTTCAGAAACCCAGTAGAGAGGGATAGTCTAGGTTGCTGACGGAAAGCTGTTTTACACTGTGTTGTAAAAATCTTGTAATATCATTGCTACATTAACGATGGCCCACTACAGTCTGAAAATCATGGCCACATATTTTCAATTTTTCAATACCATTTTATTCTTAGATTTCACCATTACAGTGGAATGCAGCCCAACACTCATACACGTATGAATGCTTTATACATTGCCTTCTAACTTATTTCAGGATATTGATTAGTTTACATAGCACCAGTGGCCTTAATTCCTTCATGATACAGAGGCTATACAAGATTCACACTTAAAAAGAGAAACTGAAACAGAATATATATGTATAAACGTAGGCATCTCTAGGTTCCATCATTTACCACGATGATGAAAGTAGTATTATGCTGTTGTGCTGCAGGGCCCCCTTTCCCTTTTGGGACATGCATTACAATGCACATTGAAAAAGAGCAGGGCTTCATCGCAAACAGCATATAATGCTGCTTTCATCAATCTGTACCAATAGACAGACTCTACCCCCACTCACCACCCTTGTCCCAGGATTTTTGCTGCATGTACATTTATAGTGAAAATAGTTGAAAACTGCTGTAACTGATTATTGCCATAATTCTACAGGACAAAATTTGCTGGGAACTTTTCAACTTGGTTCATTGGCATAAATTTGATTTGTATAAAAGTATATGCTCTAATTCATTTCAGTGTATATAGTCTTCATATAGATTATAGTCTTCATGTACTGTATATATAGTCTTATTAAACTGAACTCTAACTGAAGATATGTACAATCATCCATGCAATCAAATCCGACGTATTTTTTTCCCAATGAGACATAGGAAGGCTGCCTGATAAGGAATTAGACCACTGGTCTCTTTTCTGTGCTGGCTAACAGACAGTCTCTAGGGCAGCGGTTCTCAACCTGTGGGTTGCGACCCCTTTGGGGGTCGAACAACCCTTTCACAGGGGTCACCTAAGTGCACGCTAGCCCGCCATCTTGATGACTGGCAACGTGCATGCGCAGGGAGGGGGCGGGGCAGGGGTCATGGCGGCGGGGCGGGGGTCGCGGCATTAGGAAGGTTGAGAACTACTGATCTAGAAAAAGTGGTGTGCGCAGGGGGGGGGGGGGGCAGGGGTCTTGGCGGCGGGGCGGGGGTCGCGGCATTAGGAAGGTTGAGAACCACTGCTCTAGGGCTTCAGATGTTCTTTCTCAGGTTGATCTGCAGATATCAGAATCTTTCTTTATTTTCTATTTTCCTTTTTTTGAATTGCATCAGATAAATGGATAATCTCAGAATACACTGAAAATTAAATGCAGAAAGTTAAAAATAGGAATTCCTATTCCCCAAAGATTTCTTCAGGAAATAACTTACAATGTCATATGGCTGCAGTACAGTGCAGAAGAAGAAGTGCCTATCCTAGACAAAGAATCAAAGATGTTAAATTTTAAAACATCCTAAAGAAAACATTATTTTCAGATAGTTCTGATTCCTTAGACTCAATGCTTGTTTTGATAATGCTTTTGTGTCACAGAAAGAGCTGCCAAACCTTCCAAAAAGTGTTAAAATTAACTGGCATGCAAACAGCTGCTCAGAATAGGATTAAGCTGCATATGCATTGACTCATCTTTAGAAGGGGATTAACATTTCAAATGGTGTAAGAAGTGTATAAAATACCAGATTCAAAGTCCAGTCCAGTCCAGTCCAGTCAAAGTCCAGTCAAATGATCTGGATGGCAGCACCTTGAAAAACATCTATGTGAAACCTGGAGAGATGCTAATTCAGAATTGACATTATGAGGCAAAACAGATAAAAGGTTTAACTAGGTAACTCTTCACATTTTATGCTGCAAACATTAGAAGCAAGAACCAGTACAAGAGGATTTAGCAATGTTTCACTTCAACCTACCCTTGGTTTGTGAAAAAGATAAGCATTGATTTGCAGTTTCATTCTTACGATGGCAGTTGTACTGAAAATCGTGAAGCAATATTGTTATCTTATTGAAAGGCACCTGTGCTGTTTGTTACTTAGTCCCATATATAATTTATTATGAGTAAATATGAGAGTTTGAAAACTGATTAAGTTATGAACTTCCTATATTTAATTATCCTTTCAGGGTTTTTTAAAAAAATAGTGTTAGTCACTGTAGAGAAAGAGTGACATTTAGCAAAATACCTGTACAAATTTAAATGTACATAGCTGAATAAATAAGAACTTTGGCATCTGCTCTGAGTGCAATGTCAACTCCAAAGCTCAATCATGTCATTTAACTTTGCATTTTTCATGGAATGAAGGAATCTAGTTTGTTCACATAAAACCCTTCCTTCCTTCCTTTTCTCCCTCCCTCCCTCCAAGGCATAGAAACCTAATATCCTCTCATCAGCTCTTTGATTATTGATTATTTATTACTCATCTACTCATTCAACAAGTTTTAATGCTTAAATTCCAGTACTGTTTTACAAAGCCAAGCTATGCTTTATCCAATTAATAAATGTGGCGCCTTGCCTGGATGTTTTTTTAAGAGATTAGTAATATAATAGTAATAGTAATATAGCCTCATCATCTGCTACCAGAACTGATTGATTGATTGATCTTGCCTTCAGTTTTTTGGATGAGTTCATCTGCTGAATAATCCATCCAAATAGCTTTAGGCAGTAATGGGTTTCACTTACCTTTGCTACCGGTTCGGAGATGTGCACGCACACCATTTCTGTGCATGCACAGAAGCTTCTGCACATGTGCAGATCGTCCGTGAGGACGTCCAGGTGGGTGGGCGGAGCCTCCCGCTGCCACCGCTACTGGTTCGCCCAAACCGGGGCGAACCGGTAGCAACCCACCACTGGCTTTAGGCCTTCTTCTCCAACTCCCAGTCAGCTGCCTTCAGCTCTAACAGAGTACTGGAAGGGAAAGACTGTGCCTAGCCATCACAGATAGGATTGATGGTCACAGAAGCACTGATAAGCTAAAATATCTTCATAGGCTTTTGATATCCAAGCTATTTTTGCAAAGCATGTCAATGTGATAAATTCATGTTTTTATGATTTCTAGAGATCCCATTGGTTTTGTACTTATTTGCCCTTATTTCCATGACATGGCTATGGGGAGGACTGCACATGGCTTACAGGCATTTATGGATGCTGGTCTTCTTTGTCATTTTCAACAGTCTACAAGTAAGTACTTAATATATTTATCATTTACTTTTTTAACAAAATCAAAGCACTGTATGTTTAATTATGTGAATCCTGGAAAAAGAGCAAGTGTGTGAGAAGGAAAAGTTGTACATCTATAAATAAAAAATAATACGGCTGGTATGTATTGTCACACAACTCGAACACATGCATGTACATATTCCTTAATATAATATATGGTTCTGATGAAATGACTAAACACTTCAACAGCATAGGAATAAAAAACATAAATGTTTATATACCTATATTCATTCTTGGAAATAGGGTTCAGTTTAACTTAAATTTCAACTTGGAAGTATTTTTCTATAAAGTAATTGAAAATAAAGTCTGTATGAAGCAGTGTAAAATAATCTTCAGGTGAAATATAAGTTAATTTTTTAATTGAAATATTAAACATTTAGGTAGAACTTGCATGTTAAAAATTTAACTTGAAAAAAATTATGGGTTTGTGCATGCAGAAAATTTTTCCAAATACTTCTTGTAATGTTTGGATCTCTGTCTTGTACTCAACTGAAGAACGAAGAAAAAGGAATAGCACAGAAGTAGCTTCTTTTTTAGCAAGTGTGAGTGGGGAAATGTTAGAACTGTAATCATATTTAACCAACTAATTGGATAGATTATAGATTGGAGACATTTTAATTAAACAAAAAAACTTTTCTAATTAAACACCAACTCATTTTTAAGTCTTATTTTGAATATAATACTTATAAAATTGACACATGGCAAATATGATATGAATTTCCCCCTTGCTGTCACTTTAGAAAATGTTTTCTAAGAAACTACTTGGTGCTATATTTAAAGACATCATTAAATAACAACAAATTATGTAGATTTTCCCCATCACCAAATTTATATAAAATGAAGAGAAAGTTATAATTGGATTGAGTAATTGAAACAGCCATATCAAATGCACTACATTTCATTCTTAAATTGGTGCCTTCTAGCTGTTGGACTTTAACTACTATTACACAACTTACCTATATGAGATATATTATCCAACATAACTTGAGGCCACCAAAATTAGGAAGGCTGAACAAATTAGCAAAAATCAGCGTTGGTGCTCTCCTCTGCATTTGCTCAAAATTGTCCCGATGATTTTGATGGTGCTTTTTAAAAGTAAAATGGAATCATACGCTTTTAGGGGAAACAAATCCTGCTGAAGTGAATTTAATTTTTTTAAAAATAGAGATATATAAAATTAGACTTTAGATCTAAAGATTGCAGCCTAAAATTTCTATGTTACCACTGAATTGGCATGGCTGGAAGTGATGTATTAACAAGACTCTTGACTTGTTCACTTGCATTAACATTGGGTCTTGGCTATAGTGATATAGCCTATAGCAGTGATGGCGAACCTATGACACACGTGCCACAGGTGGCACGCAGAGCCATATCGGAGGCCACGCGAGACGTTGCCCTGTGTCAGTTTTTCAGCCTTGGGGAAGGCCGTTTTCGCCCTCTGGAGGCTTCAGGAGGCTTCCCTGAAGCCTCCGGAGTGTGAAAAACGGCCCAACGGGCAAACCGGAAGTTCGGAAAAACGGACTTCCGGTTTGCCCATTGGGCCATTTTTCGCACTCCAAAGGCTTCAGGAGGCTTGTGCACATGCGCGGGGGTTGTGTGCATGCGCGGGGGGAGGGAGGGAATGGGTGTGGGCACATGCGCGCGCACTACCGCACGCACACACACCCTTTTGGCACTCGAACCAAAAAAGGTTCGCCATCACTGGCCTATAGCAATTTGTGGAATCATATTATGGAACAATAAGTTTATTTCTTAATATAGGCATCAGTAAGCATTATTTATTTTAAATTGCATTTGTTCAGCACAAGTATGTTGAGACTATACCTTTGCTATCATTCAGTTCCTTGTGTTCTTGGTTGCATTTGCTCACTCCCAATTTATTTTATTTGTTTGTTAAATTTATCTGCCACCTACATGGGGCTGCTGTAAGTGGCTTGCAACAATAAAAACAAAGAAATAAAAAGAAGTGTAAACATAACAATAGTAAATTAATGGAACAATAGAATAAACAATGAAAAAATACAATGATATAGTGGGCATCCCATATGCACAGCCTTTTTTTTTTTTTTGCCTCTGCTGTAATGGCAGAATCAAAACTATTTAGCAAATTACATTTAAAGGGACTTCAGTTGACTTGCAGGAACAGTTCCCAAAATCTTGGAATATAATGGAAGCTTTTGAAATGTACACTTTTAATGCAATTCAAATATAAATACACTAAGTAATTAGTTTATTTAATAATACAGATTAAACTAAAAACTAAACCTATACAAAACAAAAAGATTTGACTTGTAAACCACTCCCCTAATCTTTTAGATAAAATTATGATGAACAATATTATATATGTTGGTAGTCTGTTGCTGCAAATCAGGTGTAGATTTACCTTTGTATTCACTTTTGATTAGAAGAATGGAAAGTTAAATGACAAATGTAAGAACACCAAGAGGGGAAAATACTAAATTCATATATACTGTAAATCAATTGGGTTTGAAATGCTGCAATAAATCAGCAACAGATTTTGGCTGACGGTGAAGAACTTAATGAGATAATCAACACAGTATGCAACTGTAGTGAAAAACAAATGTACAGTATCTAGAATTATTCAGAAGAGAATCAACAAACAAATTACTGAGCACACAAATAGCCCTTTGTATTTTTTCTTTACCTCTCATGCTTCAAACTACAATATCAAGGAAAAACAACAGGAGGAAAATTCTTCCCTGGCTTTTTTGGTAGCCATAGTGCAGTTATTACTTAAGGAGACATTTTTCCCTTGAGAAATTTTTGGGGAACTTTTCCTTTTTCTTGGAAATATTTGGCAATGCAGTCTGCTCAATTTCTCTGCTGACAAATTTGCTGGCAAAATTTGAAAGAGCAATTATATCCAGCTATCATTATATACCATTATATAAGTATATGGTTGAACCACGCTAAAATAATTTCCACAGCATCACTGCCTTTACTCCCCAGCTCCTTAATTTGTAGATGATTTTTCATATCTGCTGACCTGAAAATGTTAAGAACAAAGAGCAAAAATCACAATCCACCTGACCTTTTGCCTGTCATGCAATAGCAACATCTCACTTTTTTTCTTCTTGCTACAAATGGCAGATAAAATTGTATGTGTTCCACTCCTACCCAGCCACATTCTACTTTCTCTTCATTTTCTGGTCATGTGCCTAAGTAAATAAAGTCCTAATAATTTCTGTGAGGAAGAGCTGAAAAGGCACCCTTCAAAAACCTGAAGCACAACAGCATGATGGGCCAAAATTTTCTGCATATGATTTGGCATGGTTTCAAACATACCACAGCAGAACCAAAAGTAAATTACACTAGGTCTCAAACACAATTAATTCATTGAAATTTAGAGTTGTTTTCAAACTGATGCAGAATTCTTGCGCGGGTATTCTTGTGCAATATTACAAATAATTCTTTGTGCTGCATCTCACAAAGAATCCTGCAAAACTGAAAAAGGGCAACCAAAATCACAGAAGGTCAGAGTAATTCGCCTACAAAGAAAGATTTTGATAACTGGGGTGGGGTAGGGGAGGAGGGGTAGTAAAAAAAGAGGTAGTACAGTGATTTAAAGTACTAGATACTAAATTCAATAAAGCTAAATGATGGAAAATTTAGAAGAGACGAAAAAGGATATAGCAAGGATGCCCACCATGGACAGGGTTGTAAAAAACGATCCAACAAATTCCTGGAAATGAACTCCTAATCATGATGAATGTATATGAACCCCAGTTTAGCAGCATGTCCCTTAGAACCAGTGGTTGGAGAACATGAATTAAAGGATGCAACTGGGCTCACAAGCTGATATGTTGGGCTTTGATCGGACAGTATGAGAAGAGAATGCAAGGAGAAGGATTTTTGCTCTGGGCTATATATTTTCTATGTTTTACCACAGTTTATTTTCAAAGGATTGTGTTCTATTTAAAATGGAAAAAGAAGCTACTGACTTCCAGTGACAGCATCTGGGGAGAAGAGGAAGGAGAAAAATGCTTAAGATAGAGATTTCCTCATGAAGCTAAACTATGATTTAGCACTCTGTAGCTGAGGATTTAGCATTAAGGGAAGGAGTTTATCCTTGGTTTACCATTACATCCAAATGCAGCAAATGTATTATAAGCAAAGTGAACAATCTAGGTAAGTAACCATAAATAACCTAAATTTACTGAACAGCCTTTTTGTGTTTGAACACTGATGTATTTTTCATCTCACTAATTAGCAGCAAGTAGAGTGAACTTCAGGGATATGATCAGCATAGGAAAATGTCTACTATACTGTAAATCATACTCTGCAAAATAAACATGACACAAATATCCAGTCTCTAGGGCGTTTTTCACAGATTTAATTCCACTCTTTACTCTTTTTGTTACAAAGAGCCAAAGAGATAAACTTACAGGATGCAATAGAAACAAATTATAATATTGTTCAAAAGTTTTGTAGGGAAGCATGTAATTTTCCACAGTCTATATAATGTCTTTAATCTGTCCTAGTAATTTCTGTTTCTTCAATATTTGATTTAAAAAAATAGATTTTTCAAAATTATTGTTTATTCTGCATTTTTGCATTCTTTCCTTTTCTCCTCTGCTTCCATTTGGCTAATATAAGAAGCTAAATGGTAACTTTCTTAATTCTTGATGCTGCTAAGAACTACCATATTTTTTGGAGTATAAGACGCACTTTTTTCCCTCCTAAAAGAGGCTGAAAATTTGGGTGCGTCTTATAATCTGAATGTAGCCCCGCCCACTCGCCGGCCCCTACCCTTCGGCCTCCACGCGTCCTCTTCCTGGCTGCAGAGATTGTCACTGAAAATGGCTTGTGTTTTGGGGCTCCACGCATTGCATTTTCAGCCTCCAAACGCTCGCGCAGTGCCCAAAATGGCTACCCGGAACAGCTGCTGCTGCTGCCTTCTCTTACCCCTTCCCCGCTTTGTCTGTATGAGTCACTGGAGCTCCCTCCGAGGATCAGCTGTGCTTTTGAAGCTGTTTTTCAGCCCAAACACAAGCTAAGCGATCTTCCGTGCTTTGCCTGTTTTTCTAATTGCTGCTCCCTCCGACAATCAGCTGTGCTTTAGAAGCATAGCCTCAACCATCCCCAACCTTAAAACCAGAGAGTGAACGAATGTGCTGAAGCTTATCCCCCACCATCCCCAACCTCAAAACCAGCGAGCAAACTAATGTGCTGAAGCTGACCAGGCTAAGGACTAGCCAGATGAATACCTGGTAGGCAGAATTTTCCTCCCCTATTTTCCTCCCCAAAAACTAAGGTGCGTCTCTGAGCCGCCCAGAGTCCCTTGGGAGTTGGGCGGCATATAAATTTAATAAATAATAATAATAATAATACTCCGGTGCGTCTTATACTCTGAAAAATACGGTATCTATTTTTAGATTCATAGTCTGCTATTGTCAGCCTTTCCAGGTAAATCAGACAGGAAACAGAACTAGATAACCTAATTCTACTTTATTCTAAGGCTTCATTAACAGAATCTTGCAAGACCGAAGATACAAATCACTTTTAGCCATCTGAGTGATGGGGAGGGAGGTCCTTCCTAAGTTTCTTCCTCTGACCGTTAATCAACTGGGGACTCCCCTCCCCACTCTGATCGTTTCCAAGGCTTCCCTTGTCTCTCAAGTTCACTCTTACATATCATTACAGATAGATAGTGAACAAGCCAAAAAACTAATTATTAAAAATAATTAAGAAAGAGATTAAAAATAAAAGAAACTGATGCTCATTATTATATTTAAATACACTGTGATCTAATCCCAGTTGGAATATTGTGTCATAAAAAACTAATTCTGTTGGAAAAAGCAATTAAAGCCCCTTCTGCAGGTCACTGGCTTAATTCTCCTTATGAGCACTTTTCCCATTCCTGTACAGTGCCCAGTTATAAGAGGAAGTCTGTAGTGACCAGAAAAAATATGTGCTTGGTTTAAGCAGTGTTTTCCAGCCATGGGAATTTGTATAAATATCCATTTCTACTTCTAGAATTTCCCAGTCTGCATGGCTATTATCAGCAATAGGTTGTTGGTCCCCACACCTGGAAATGCCTAAGATCGGAGAGCCCAGTTATAAGGAGTTGCAAAAGAAAGCTATATGGGTAATCCTGTGTGCATTGAAGCACCTTTTTGCCTTGGATTCCAAAACAGTGCACAGACTTAAAGTTTCTTCTACTTTATTTGCGTTTAATGAGATTTAACAAATATGACTTTCATTTTATTTAAATCACACTGTCATACATACTGCTAAATAAACTACAGAGGGACTCTACATGCTACAGTAAAGTTATTTAGTGGTGAGTGTGATGTTATCTCACAGTTATAAAACAGGGATGCATTACCTTATTATTATTAGTTTGACAGTTCTTCAAAATCATCCTAATTAAAAGATGAATGTTAGTGTTATTTCTAAATTTAGCATTGACCAACTCTCAGTTAATCTCATCATTACTTTTTTTCCCCCTCATTTTTCACCATTTTCACCAATTAAACCACTGTCTGTGTTGGAAATTTTCATCAATATCTATAATGTCTTCATTGACCATAAAAAAACCCAGGAGAGACAAAATATTGATTCACAAAATTAATTCTCCTGAAAGAAGTGAATATTCCTATACTGCAGTTTTTGTTCTTGTTTTAAGTTGCATTTTCTTCTGGAAGGAAATTGAAAAGAGATTCACTTTTGTCTAGACGTATACAAAAAATATAAAGATTGTCTAGCTAGATCAAATCAAGACTTTTTAATCCTGTTTATAACTATACTGATTGGGAGATGCCTCTTGGATTGCCCAATAAAGTCATGAAGTTGGTAGCAATTTAAGAATATGTTGTGTAAAGAGTTCAATGTTGGAGAAGCAAAGTTTCAGTCTTCTACTCAGCCACAAAACTCATTGGGTAACCTATGCACATTATTTTTCAACCCAACCAATCTAATAGGGTAAATATAAAATTGGGATGGACTGGACATCTTGTGCTTACAGTAATTCAATTTTGTAAAATAGACCTAGTGTGGATGCACTTCCTTTTCATCAGAGCACATGAGTGCTATGAAGGTATGAAATATGTCTTTGCATTTGCCTACATCACTGAAGTCTATTGTTACTGAGCCTTTTTAAAAATAGGTTTCCCACCGCTATCTAGATATTATCCTTAATAAGTATAAGTCCCAAAGGGACCTACTTATAATAGCATTGTCAGGAAACTGTTTCCTTTATATATCATCTGAGGCTGAAAATAATCTAATTTTTCTTTGGAAAGTGTTGTGCAACCAAAGAGGTCAGAGCTTAGCACAATAAAAAGAGCATTATGTTTTCATTATTTTGAGTAAAATGTCAAGTGTTACTTGTTTGCTTTGACAAAGGTCAGCTGGATTAAATTTTTAGAAAGCTCTAAACTAAATTGTGCCATAAGTTCATCAACAATTTAAATCTCAGAAATGTTGTTTTCTAATTGTCACAGTGACATGGAAAGTTTTAGTTAGTGATAGTCCAAGTAATAAGCTTAAAAGGAACTCCCCCCCCCTTTTTATCCTTGTGATGCCTTTTTTAAGGAAATAACAGTTATTATTGTATCATGTCGGATCTTTCAATATTTTTTACATATTTGTGGGATGTGTCTATATTCTTAAAGCATTTCCGAAAAAAGAGAGGGATATAATATGGTACATATATTGTTCAACAGATCCTTATCATTAAAAACATGGTGTCAGGTTTTTTTCAAACTCTAGCCTGGAAACAAGCATTTAAGGACACAAGAACTTCTGATAAATAGATTTATCAGAGAAAAGTTAATGAAGCCATTATGAAAGAATTTCAGCAGTTGCTGAAATAGAAGTCCTACATACAATGTACAATGAAATAAATATGTATACCTTTTTCATTCATTCATATAGGCTTGAAACCACTTTCTTTTGAGTGGCAGGGCAATTTCAACCTAATTTTTAATTGAGTAAGTCATTAGCGTGGTTTCAGACTATTTTCTTCTGACTTTGTAAGAACTTACAAATATGCATGGATGTTGTTTCTAAGGCACTGGGTCCCAAAGTACATATAAAAATAGCTCTTTATAATGTGGAAGCATTAAAATTAAACATGTTTTAGATTTATATTCCACATTATATTCTCCCTTCATTCTCCCTACAACAACAACCATATGAGGTAGGTTGAGTGGAGAAAAATGCTTATTCATTTAATGCAATGAAATGCATGAAACAGCAGGCAAGTGAACTTGTGTTAGTCTAGACTTGGTAATGATTGATACAGAATTAGATAGCTGTTTTGCCATTCTTAAATTTTCCAAGGACTTAGTATTTCACATTTTCTGAATCATTGAGGAATAGGTAGTGTTTGGTTAATATCGGAAAAGTTATCGTAGTTCCTGCTTTTTATGAATGCCTATGTGAGCACAGAGAAACATCAAGAAGTGAGGAAAACAAGCTTATACTCTTTTATCATTGAAGCTGTGGAACTTATCTTTACTTTGTCGCTCTTGCAGATCAATCTGCAGGGTGCAAAATTGAAAGAACGTTTTTTGGTAACTTTTGTTAAGAGACAGAAGAAAACTGCAGTTTAGAGTTGGAGAGAGTCAGGAATTTACCAGTAAATGGAACAACCTCATTTCTTTTTGTTCTGCTCAAATATTTTTTTCTCATGTCTTCAGTTCTTTAATCACTTCTGATTATTCATGAACTGAAAATCCATCATCATTTTTCCAGATGGTTAGATAGCACCTGATTCTTTGAGCTCTTGTAAAATTATATTTGTGTCATCGATAGTGGTATCTATCCATCTTGTCATCTATTGTCAAGAGCCAAGGTGGCGCAGTGGTTAGAGTGCAGTACTGCAGGCTACTTCAGCTGACTGCTAGCTGCAATTCGGCAGTTCAAATCTCACTGGCTCAAAGTTGACTCAGCCTTCCATCCTTCCGAGGTGGGTAAAATGAGGACCCAGATTGTTGGGGGCAATATGCTGACTCTGTGAACTGCTTAGAGAGGGCTGTAAAGCACTGTAACGCGGTATATAAGTCTAAGTGCTATTGCTATTGCTATTGGCCCTTTTTAATAGTCCTCAGTTTTTCCAACCATCAGGGTTTTCTTCAATTTACTATTGCCTTTGCATCATGTCCCAATAAGCTTTAGCTTCCTTTATTTGTGCCTCCATTGAGTAGCCTAGTTTATTTATTTTATCTAATGTATATAAATGCCCATCTCATATCGGCTTCATTTTGCACCACCTGAAGCTTCCAAAACTCTCAAGGGCAGCACCATGTAGAGCATATTACAGTAATGCATACAGGAGGTGACCAGGACATGAGTGACTGAGTGGAGAGTCTCCTGGTTCAGAAATGGATGCAACTGGTACAGAATTCAAAATTGCAAAGACCTCCTAGCCACAACTGCCACCTGCTCTCTGAGCAGGAGTCCTGAGTCCAGAACAACCCCCACATTGTGTACTCAGTCTTCTGGGGAAATGCAACCCCATCAGAATCAGTTACCTTATTGCAGGCCAACCTGGCATTCAGCAGCAATACCAATACCCTGGGCCTCGAAGGGTCCATTGACCAGGTATTGGTATAGAATTCAGGAGGCTAGAGCACAAAATTGGAACAAAGCCTTGAGAACGCATTCCCCATGAGTGACCTATATTCTGTCTCCATTCATATTTCCCCATACACATCAACACCGGAATATTTTGATCCACCCCAAGATCTCTTCTCCCCCCCCCCTTCAAAACCTCCAGCACTCAAAACTGAGGATCCACATATCATCATACTCTAACCAACATACCAAGGGAGGGATGAGTAAAGCCTTGGGCTTTTCAGCCTTTGCTCTCAGCACCTCAAGGTATCCAACAAACTAACTTCCACTCCCTGCAGTAGCCAACAATCCATACAACCCAACCCACCCAGTCTCTTACTTCATCTAGTACTGACTGATATGTTCTTGTTCTATATGGCCCAAAGTATTCTGAACAATTTTGTCTGCCATCACTTTTCAAAGCACCATAGCTAGAAATGGTCAGTGCCATTATGGAATTTAAATAGCTGCAATTACTACATTAATCCAGTTGGGAAGCTAAATATAGGCTTATTCTCTTTTCCCAGGAAAGGTCTAAATATAGACCTTTCCTGTTATCCCAGGCAAGCAGGTTCTTGCTTTGATTCTTGTGTACCTTAATAAACAATATGAATACTCTTATTGTTCTAATGCACTCCGCTGCATATAGAATTTCTTTTTATGTATTTGCTTTATGTTGAAAGAAATACACAACAAAAATAAAATAAATATGTAATTAAAAATGATAATGCTAAGATTTATGACTCTCTAAATCTGACATATTTAGCTATTTTGCTTCTTCTCTCTTTAGCTATGCTTTCATAAATATTACTAGTAACTAAGAATGAATAGACTATAAATAAATATTATAAATCCATTTCATTCTATTCCTAGAAGTTTTTTTTAATATGGATCTAAACGTTTAAGTAACATTGAAATGCATTTTGACTCTACTTTTCACATGAAATATGTGTTTTAAATCTTAATTTTTAAATGTTTCTAAATGTGTTTTATTCCAAAATATTCATTTATACATAATTATTTAGAGCCATTTCATCAGGTTTCAGGCTAGAGTTCAGCATGGAGGCAGAATTGGATACAGTTTCTGAAGAGCTGAGATGGAGACCGAGTGTCCATCATAGTGCTGCTTGATCTAACAGCAGTTTGTATATGATTGACCGTAGTGTCCTCTTATGCTAACTTTGGGTATGGGAGTGGGAGTCACTGTTTTGCAGTGGTTCTTACTCTGTGTCCAGTTCCAATTGGTGTTGACAAGGGTGAAAAGTGGCAGCTGCAACCCCTCATTTGTGGGGTGCTTTTATCTAACTGCTATATGAAATCACTGGGTGAAGTCTTCTATTGGTTTGTGGTCAGATATCATCAGTATGCTGATGATACCCAATTATATGCTATATCTCAAGGCTGACCTAGTGATAGTATCAAAGTCCTGACTCAGTCCCTGGAAGCTATGCATGCCTGGATAGGGAGGAACAAACTCAGGCATAACCCTGACAAAACTGAGTGGCTTTGTTTGACCCCTCTGGTGCAAGGGACTCTTTTGCTTCAGTATTTGATTGGAATGCACTTCCCCATGCAAGCCCACGGTGCAGTCTGGGTGTCCTCTTCAACTCACAGCTCCTGCTCAAATGTACCTTATGGTCAGGAGTCTTTGTACAGATTCATCTTGTCTATCACATGCACCTGTTTCTGGCCCAGGAGGATCTTCAGGCAGTCACTCATGCCTTAGTCATCTCATGATTGGATTACTATAATGTAGTCTACATGGGGCTATCCTTGAAGACAACTCAGAAGCTAAAGATGATCGAGAATGCAGCATTGCAGGCAATGATGAATGTGTTATGATATGTGCAACTGTCTCCATTATTTCACGAGCTGCACTGGTTGCCAGTTGGCTTTCGGGTGCAATTCACGGTACTTGCAATCACCTATAAAGTTGTGCATGGCATACAGCCTGTTCTCCTTATGTTTTCACCTGTCCAATGAGATCAGCTAGAGTGAAAACACTTCAGGTCCCATCAAGTAAACAGTGTCATGTTGCGGGATCTAGGAAGTGTGCCCTCTTTGTGATGGCTGCAATGATATCCCCTGAAGATTCATACTGCTGCCACCCTTTTCACTTTTCCCAATCTGATTGTTCTTCCAGGCCATGGTCTAGGGTACTTTTTTTTTTTTCTCTTTGCCTTTGGGGAGATTTATATGCAGTCATTATCTACTTTTGTTTCTTGATATACTTTTGTTTTCTTTTTGTTTTTATCTATAACCTGCCTAGAGTCGCTATGGAGTTGGATAGTCACAAAGAAGAAATAATAATTTTTTCTTTTTTGAGATGCAAGCTGCATAGGAGTATAAATATAAAATGGAGAAATTAAGTACACTATTATTGACATCTATGCATTAATTAGTTCTGGATTTAGTATTAAAACCATGAAGAATTTTTTCCTTAAATATTTCACTGTCACTTAAGCCTAAAGATATATGAAGCAGTCTTAAATTAAATGAGGCCACCAATCCACCTACTCTAGCATTATGTTCCAAATAACAGCTTCTTCCCAAAGTCCTCTTTATAGAACTTTTTGCATTATCTTCAACCATTTAACTGGAGATGTTTCAGAGAATCATCTACATGAAGAGCACTGTATGATGGAAATACAGCCAACTTAGATTAGACTTAGCTGAGTCACAGCTAACACAGAAACAAGTAGTAGGATGCTCCTTCACATGCTTGTAGAGGGATGCCTTCATTTTAATCTTGCATATCTATGGTCTCAATCTCTCTTCCCATCTCTAGTTGTTTATGACAGCAAACCATTACTGAGAGTAAGAGTTGCGAAGAAGGACCATGTGCAAATGGTTTGTTTACTATTAAGTCCATGAGTCAGATACTTCAATCTGTGTAAAAAGCCCCAAAACCATTCACCTTCAGTATGGTAGAAAAGAAAATATTTTTATTAAAGAAAAAAGGGGAAATAATTGCTTTAGGAAATTCTCATGAGTGAAAAGCCGAATTCTTATATTTACTATATTTAGCCAAGGAACATATGCTAGTCTAAAGAAAAACATTAGAAAGGGTATTCGTTCTACTGGTTGCATCCAACCTAGAAAGATATGCAGCCGAAGAAAATTTAGAGCTTTGTAGGAAAACCACTGCATTCCCTTTCACCTTCCATAAGACAGTAAAGCTACCAAAAGAAATTTCAAAGCACCTTGAGAATGAAGCAGGAAAACAGAACTTGTCTCTTTTTCTCAGTGAAAGAGAACTAATGGGACAAATTTTGCCAGTTTGGTAAGTACTCTGCACCTCCTCTTAAGGCTTTCATTAAAGCTAAAGGTTGATTTGAGTTTAGAAGGGCTGGTAAATGAGATTTCTGAAGTGAATAAACTTTTTTTAAGTATTTCAGAATACATTTTGAAGATTCTATTCAAAATGCTGAAATAACTCATTCCTTTGAGAATTTCATATAACATTAGCTATACTATATTCACATGGATTGGGAAAAGGACAAAGCTCCTGGACTTGTCCCAGTGTTGTGCACTGCAGGACCCATGCCATGTCATCTATACATTATGCAGATCCCTGTAAAGTAGCACTTAGGTAGAGCAATGCCCATGTATTTTTAGAATGGCAAAACCAGAGTTGTGAGAGTTGTGGTACAATCCCTATTCTTTGGTCATGATGAATCATACAAGGTCATACTGCATGTAAAAAAGGAATTGGGCTTAGACCACAATAATGCTTTTATCCCTCTGACCCCTGACCCCCACAAAACCTCTGTCTACATAGATTCACCAAACGCACAAAGGATCTCTAGGAGTTGGGTTAGGGATCCTGGACACAAGGAACAAAGATCATGAGTTCTAGTTCTGCCATAGTTATGAAACCCAGCTGGCTGACTTTGAACCAGTCACTCTCTCTCAGCCCAACAGTGTTGATGTGGGAAAAATAAGAGACAAAGTACGTTAGATATGTCTGCCACCTTGAGTTATTTGTAAAAACAATAAAGACAGAATACAAATAAACAAATGAGTAGATTTCTTTGTTAGTCTGTGAAGTTTCGTGATGAGGAGTTGAAAATTTGGGACACTTTTAGCTTTGTGAAAACTGTGAAGGATGTGATTGCACTCTGGAAATACGTGAGGGGATGTTGGCTAAAAGATGATCAAGATTTGTGAGAAGTGATAGGTTACCTTTAATAAAACTGAGGGTTCAGTGTCATATCCTGCAGGTATCAGATGGAAGCATCATGGATGTTCTCCATGTGATGAGATTGACTCATCTGGCAAGCTTTATCTTATGGCCACTACGTGGAGCAGTTATTATGTGTAATTAGTTTCAAAGGATTTTAACAGTGCTAGCGGAGTGCCTTTCAGGATGAAAAGTTCCTCCAAGGCCTTAAGATAGCATTCTTATCATTTTTGTCCAGACTTTCTATTTTTTCTTTTTGTTAAACATAGAAAATTTGCTTATCTGTTTGCTGACAATAAAATTTATGCATGTAGCAAACAAAACATTTTAAACCCTTAGTCTTAAAAATGTGTACTAAAACTAAAACAAAGTGGCCAATTGAAGTTTTTTAAGGAGTGTCTTCTACAATCTACATTATTTTTTTCCAGAAATTGTGCTTGTTTTCTGAGGCTTTCTTTGCAATCCTCTCACATATGAAAGTGTTTAGAGGAAATCAGAAAGGCCTTCTACAATCCGAACAGATTGTAGAAGGCCCTTCTGATTTTCTCTAACCATTTTCATATGCAAGAGGATTGCAAGGTGAGCCTCAGAAAACAAGCACAATTTCTGGAAAAAAAACAATGTAGGAAAATATACTATCTCTTAACTGGAGTGTAATCATTAGGAAGGTCTTGTGAGAACTCTCAATGCCAGTGATCTTTAATGATGTGCAGGACTGGGATTTTGTAAAAGTCTTATAAAGAATTATATAGCATGCCACTTTGCTGGGCTTCAGCATCATTCTATTCTGATGCTCTTGGAAAGAGGCTTCTGGAGAGGGGAGATAGGGGCCTGCCAAATCTTTGGAGAAAGGCCAGTAGTGGGTTCTAAAACCTGTTACTACCAGTTCACGCACATGTGATGCTTCTGCGCAGAAGCTTCTGCGCATGCGCAGAAGCGTCCTGGGCAGGTGGGTGGAGCCTCCCGCTGCCGGCGCTACTGGTTCTAAGAAGCAGGCCGAACCGGGAGCAATCCACCGCTTAGCAAGGCAGCTATGGGCAATTGTGCTTTCTTGGTCCCAGTAGATGTCAAGATTTAAGGGAAGGTATCTGGAACATGCCCAACCTATCTGACTGGTAGAATGGGACAGAAACCCTCAGGGAGAGGAAATCCCACAAATAACCTGGTCGCATGACAATTGAAGGCGATTAGCAAAATCTTCAATTTCACACACACACACACACACACACACCCAAAAAATCCTGGAAGCCAGTACAGCTGTCACAGCAACAGTGTTAATACAAGTAACCTGTGTAGCTCCCAGAACTGTGCACTCCCTGCATTCAGGACCAGTTGTATTTTTCACATGATCTTCAAGAACAGCCCCAGTGAAAAGCAAGTTGCACGATCCAACTGGAAAGTGACTAGAGAATGAGTAACCATATACAAGGCTTCCTGGTACAGAAATGGGTGCATGATAGAATGGTCTAGTCCATTCTCAACCATGGAAACTCATTAGATAGTATACTCAAACTCCTGCAACAATATATAAGATATTGTGGACTAATATAATAAAACCAGAATGATTTCTACTGGGTTTTATGGACAAGGAATAAGAAAAGAAATATAGGGATGAATATTGTGTATGGTAACTATGGCAAGATTATTGTATAAAAATAATTGGAAAAGCAACGAAACATCTAAATGGAAGATTGAATTATAAAATTAATTAAATTTGCAGAAATGATGACGCTAATCAGTTTGATCAGAGAAAAGAAAAAATATACTTTTCTGAAAGATTGGAAATCTTATATGGAATTTTTGATGAAAGAAGAAAAAATGAATTGATAGTTTGGGGATTTAAAAAAACAGGTTGGAGAAATGTTTAAGACGATAATCAATAGAAGGGCAAAAGACATAATTTTTCTATTTCTTATTCCTTTTTTGTTTTTCATATTTTATCTTTGTTCTGTATATTTTTACTAAATTGAAAAAGTTATAAATGAGTGAATAAATAAAACTCACTATATGCCCTTGGACCAGTTTCTCTATCTCAGACCAACCCATCTCAGAGGCTTTTCATTATAAGAAAAATGGAAGGGAGCACAATATATTTTGACTTGAGTTCATGTATAAAAGGTGGTACATAAATCCAACGAGATATCTCTCTCTCTCTCTCTCTCTCTCTCTCTCTCTCTCTCTCCAACTTTCTTCCATGTGTTTTCACTGTTCCCCAAAATATACTTTACAACATGGCTCTTTCCCAATAATATCTATCTATGTTTCAATGAAGTCAAAACTGGAAGATCCTACCAATGCATTGGTTTCCTTTACATCTTCACTTGGAACTATGGACTGGCAATTTTTTATTAGGAAATTAATAGGAAAGATTGAAAATGTAGAGAAGCCTTTATTGCATCTCTCTCCTTATGCAATCAATATTGTTTTGTCAAGATTTTAAGGAAGTCCAGAATTTTCTTTAATTCTGTGTAAATTTTGACCCACTTTTGAAACACTGGCATGATTATATTAACAACACATTACTGCTTATGGCTATTCTGAATGTATCCTCAGATCCTCTAAATTCACTCATTATTTTTCATTAACATCCAGTGCATTCTTTTGATTCATGCTTATGTAAATAGCTTGGCAAACCACATCATCACCCATCACATCTTGCCCTGATCAAAACATGCATGCAATTATTTTTATTCATTTGCTTGGAAACTTTTTTCTTTCTCTTGCCTCTGTGCTTCTAAGTCCTTTAATGTAAAGCTGTTTACCTTTGGGCTTTTCCAGTCCAGAAATCTGTATAAAGTGCTGCAATTACTATTTATTTAAAGTATCTGTCATGTTATGAAAATACCTTTCATTCAGTGTAAAATACAGTAACACATATAAATTAATAACATATTGAATAAATATTAATATTTAAATAAATAGTAAATACTGAAATATATGAACCAGTGGACATGCATAGTAGAATATTACTAACATGATATGGCAAAAAATATCCTGAAAACTAATCAAAGTGATCTATGCGAAGAATCTTTTCTCCATTCTTCTCTCATTCTGTATTTATTAAGGCTTTTAGGTAGGTATATATATATATATGAGCTTTTTTTAATTGAACATTTATTAACTCAGTTCTTCATATGAAGGCAAGTAAAAGAGCATATTTTCTTATTTCAGGTCAAGCAATGAGGTAAATAGTTGTTTCAATAGCAATAGCAATAGCACTTAGACTTACATACCGCTTTACAGTGCTTTACAGCCCTCTCTAAGCAGTTCACAGAGTCAGCATATTGCCCCCAACAATCTGGGTCCTCATTTTACCCACCTCGGAAGGATGGAAGGCTGAGTCAACCTTGAGCCGGTGAGATTTGAACTGCCGAACTGCAGCTAGCAGTCAGCTGAAGTAGCCTGCAGTACTGCACTCTAACCACTGTGCCACCTCGGCTCTAAGCATATCACTTAGAGGTGCAACATATAAGGGATTGGATTGAAAAATCTAATTGGAAAGATTTAGTGTGGCTTTTTATATGTATGCATATAGGTATGTATGTTCTGGGACTTACATGTGATTTTTAAAAAAATAAAAGCAACTTTTTAAAAACCCTACTTTACATTTCTTAGAAGACAAATTACTGTACTCCAACAGGGATCAGTCTTCACATTAATGTTAACTAAACATGGCAAAGGAAAACTGCAAGTTACTACATACTATTTAGGAATAATGAAATGTAACCTAAAATGCACGCCTTGAATATATAAATAAAAGTAATATTAACCTGAGATAATCAAGGACAAATGCATGCATTATTTCCTTCATTCTCAATCCATCTAGGGATGTAACTGCTAATATCTAATCTGCTTCCCTCCTGCCTCTCATTTGTTTCTCCTTAGTATGCCCCCTTTCTTAGTATAATTTTGTTCTTTTGAATATCACCTTGACTCACACATCCATGGAGTTGTTTGCTAGCAATGTGAGTAAAATGTAAGCCAGGGAGGAGATGTGCAAGTGTACACAAGTCCTACACTGTTTTATCAAGATTCATGATTATGGGAAATTGTTCAATCAAACCCTCTTACAATTCCTTGCAAGCTAAATGCAAATAGTCAATGGGGGTAGATTTTGCATGCAGGCGCAGAAGATAAAGAGGATGACTAAATATTAGGTGGAGAACTTCCCTTACAAGTGGATCCCGGTATGGTATACATATACACACTCATGTGCACGCAGGCTAATAACATGTTTAACCCGCCCTGTGTATTCCATAAAGCTTTCAAAGATTTCCCAATCCATCTCTTTATTTCAAGTACTTTGGCATGAGTTGTTCCTAGATCAAGAATAGGAACCTCAAACCCATGGCCTAATTTGCCCACAAAAGCAATCTATTTCAGATTTGGAGCCAACAGACATGCTCACTGAAAGCCTGAACCACCCCAGAAGCATCAGCCATCTGAAACATTTGCAAGTGGTCCTTGGGTCCTTCTAAAGAAGAAGTATTTCTCCTTTAGGAAACACAAGGATGAATCTATGTGTTATTTTCTGCATGCTAACCAAACATAGGCATCTAGCAGAGCATTTATTTGTTTGTGTATTTATTTATTTATTTAAACTTGTATGCCACCCATCTTTCTAGAGGCAGGTTACAGACATTCAATTAAAATGCACTATAAAGCATTAAAATAATAAATAAGGAACATAAATTTAAAATTCAATTAAAATGATTGGTAGATTTTTCTCCATGTTTATCTGCTATATGGAGAAAAGTGGGGTGGGTGGGTATTTCTTTGCATTAAGTAAGAATGAAGACGAATTCCAATTTAACATATGGGAAATAGTCCAATGGGGTGGGTATTAGTGTTTCTGCTCCATTGAGTGGCTGTCACAAATGTCATCCAGGCCATGAAACCGGAAATGAACTATATGCAAATCTCAGCCATGTTTCAGATCCTACCCGTGTCCTTGATCATTCTCTGGAGGATTATTTCCCAGTACTGGCTGAAAATATATTAGCAAATACTATTAGTTATATTAATTAAAGAGATTATATAATGCTTTGGAAAAGAAGTTACATTTCGGGACACTTAATCCAGTAATAAAACCAATAGACTGTGATTATTTTTGGCCTTTTGCAATGTTTCTAATTGGGAGTAGAAACCAATCTTTGGGTGGTTCTAGAATTAGCCACAAAAGTACTGTATAATAAAATATTTATTTAGAAGTATTGAGGGTAGATGCATAAATTAGATATATCTTCTCTGTACTAAGTACCAGTATTTCATAGTTTTTGAAGATGTCATTCTGCAGTAGATAGCCCATGGCGATGCAATTTTTTAGAACAGTTTCAACAACAAAATGGCTGGAAAAACTGCACAGACCTAGTTGTGGTCTGGTTTACTATATCAGAAGTAATTGTGATTTACAAGTTTGGACTAAATTCTGGCAGTTTCTATGCAGATTGTTAAGGTTACTCTTTTTTCTATCTCCCATGCTGTTAATCCATCTTTGCAGTTGGAAGCATAATATACACGGTGTTTTTCATACATAATGCTACTACTGGTAATTACAAGAATAACAGCATGGTATCCTAACTGTAGCATTTAAAACCACAAAATACATCTAATACATTTAATAAATAAATCCAAAATACAAGGCAAAATCATTACTAATTGATTTTTAACTTTTTTTCCTGCTTTTTGTAAAAAGCATAAATGATAATGTTAACTTTCTATCTCCTCTATGGGAACAGTTCATGTAGTATTTTACAATTTGGGACTGCAAGGGATTATATTTAAGGAAATAAACAGTGTGAGTATGAATTAAAGACCTAGATGTGCTTTTTCTATGTTCAAAGCATTGAAGGTGGATCGGTCTTGGTAAAGGCGTATTGCCTATGTGAGAGAGTCATGCAAAGAAGTTGCTGCTGCTGGGAAGGGATCTATCTACCACTCTAGTTTAATGAAAAGGACTAGAGGTGACGTGATAGCAGTGTTCCAATATCTAAGGGGCTGCCACAAAGAAGAGAGGTCAACCTATTTTCCAAAGCACCTGAAGGCAGGACAAAAAGCAATGGATGGAAACTAATCAAGGAGAGCACTACCCTAGAACTAAGCAGAAATTTCTTGACAGAACAATTAACCAGTAGAACGACTTGCCTCAAGAAGTTGTGGGTGCTCAACACTGGTGGTTCTTAAAGAAGAGATTGGACAACCATTTGTCTGAAGTGGCATAGGGTTTCCTGATTGAGCAAGGGGTTGGACTAGAAGACCTTCAAGGTCTGTTATTCTGTTATTCCTTAACAGCTTTCTCCCTCAAAAAGACAATCAGGAAGAAGCTGAACAAAAGGATCTAGAATCCAGAGCCTCAGTGTTATGTTAAATTTGACTTCATGACAGTTGCTGAATGTTAAAAAGCTTGCAGGGTATAAACTGCACAAGCAAAATTTTAAATGCATGCATTATATTTTCTTGTATGTTTATATTATGAACCTATAATTGGGAACAGTTTGCTGTTAAGATGGTGCAGAAATATTTTAAAATATTTTAAAATAGGCAACAAATGTAAAGGCAAAACAGTTTTAAGATAGAGCTTATTTGAAGCTGAAACATGCTCTTTAAAAACACTAACCAGTGTTTTTATGATGTTGAAATTATGGTTTGAAACTAACAGGTCAGTAAAAATACTTGAGGTATTATCTGACAATAAATCATTGCGAGCTTGGCTCTCTATCAGCCATGTCTGATTTCCTTGCTGTTATGTTGGAGCTGAACCATTGTTCTACTTTTGCTTTGCTTCAACAATAAGTGATTTTAAAAAGAAACGCATCATCTTAAACTAAACTATCTCATTATGTTCATGGAGGTTATTTTCCAGGGCAATAATTTATTCTAACAGCTTCTCTTGTGTTTTAATTTACATTATAATCAAATGGACAGTCATTGGTTGGGATTCTGGGAAAAAATTCTTGTTCTACATCTTGATATCCTGAATATATAGGTTTCTTAAATGTGTTTTGCATTAAACATATGTGCATTTCACACATAGATGCCTGAATTTTCCCACCTCCTTCTTCTGTCTTTTAGGGTCTTTATGTCTTTGTGGTATATTTCATTTTACACAACCAACTCTGCTGCCCTGTGAAAGCCAGCTATACAGTTGAAATGAATGGAAATACTAGCTCGGGTTCTACATTTTTCACTCATGGAAGTGGCATGCCCTTGGCAGGGGAAGAGATCAGCAAATCTACTCAAAATCTTATTGCTGCTATGGAAGAGGTACCTTCATTATTTTACCTTTACAAACAAATATACTAACACCTCATATACAGGCATGTTTCCACATTGATTTTATTAATTGATAAGTTTTACATCTTACATTTCAGTCAGGAGCTCAAGAGTGGCATCCAGCAAGCATTCTCACATATTTTTTCTCACAACCCTGTGAGGTAAATTAGACAGGGAGAAAGAAAGTAGCCAGCTCAAAGTTACCCAGTGAGCTTCTGTGGATGAGGGTAGACTAGAATCTTTTTACATACAAGGTCAATTTCTGATCAAAAAAGACATTCCAAACATAAAATATTTAGTAAAGCACAACTGTAAATAATAAAAGATTTACAGTGCAACTCTGTAGATATCTCCTTTTTAAATGGTTCATAGTTGAATATTTGTATTTCTAAGAAACCTCACTGGATCCAGTAGATCTTATCCCAAAGTTTTCAATTTAGATTGCAGTTATGTCCTCAATTGCTTGGTAGAGTAGCCCCCGTCATAGTCAGTGGGGTTTGTATCCCAGCATATAATATCAACATTAACAGGTGCATAAGAAAGAAATTTAAATAACAATGCAAGGAACAACAGCAGCTTTTCTTTTCTCCGTTATAAGCCAACAAAAAATCTCATTGGAAGAATGTGTTGGGCTCTCCTGGGAGCTCTATTGTAGTGATGCCTTTACTCTGGCCGAACTTCATGCTGACTGTCATATGAACCTGAGCAATTAGTTTCTGTTTGATCTTAATTCACAGGTCAGGAGAATGAGCAAAACAAAGAATTATTTGTTTATTTATTCTGTCTCCAGGCCATTTCAGGCTTCATATAGCAATAGCAATAGCACTTAGACTTATATACCGCTTCATAGTGCTTTACAGCCCTCTCTAAGCGGTTCACAGAGTCAGCATATTGCCCCCAACAATCTGGGTCCTCATTTTACCCACCTCGGAAGGATGGAAGGCTGAGTCAACCTTGAGCCGGTGAGATTTGAACCGCCGAACTGCAGCTAGCAGTCAGCTGTAGTAGCCTGCAGTGCTGCACTCTAACCACTGCGCCACCTCGGCTCATTCATATAAACAGCTCCTCGGATTTATCTAGAAAATAGAGCTGTAAAGTATACATGTCAGAAGCATCATATGTGTATTATTTTCAGCAATTCTGCTCTACTTCAAAACGCTACCTCCATTCCAGAGGTGGGTTCCTCCCGGTTTGAACTGGTTCTCCTGAACCGGTAGCGACCCGCTGGTGACGTCATGATGACGTCACCGATCCAGTTCGGTCAGTGCCGGTCCGTGGGCGCCGCCATTTTTTTTTTTTTGAATTTTTTTTTTAATTTTTTTTTTGAAATTTTTTTTCTTCTGCACATGCGCAGAAGCTGAGTTTCCGGCACTGTGTTGCCATCTTGTTTTCGGCGTGTTTTTTTTTTTTTGTTTGAATTTTTTTTATTTTTTTGGACTGCGCATGCCCGCGCAAAGCGCGCGCGGGGCCACGCGGTGTGGGAGGAAGCGAACCGGCAGTGAGGTAAGTTAGAATCCACCCCTGCTCCATTCCATTTCAAAATGCAACCCATTCACACCCTATTACACCTAGAGCCGAGGTGGCGCAGTGGTTAGAGTGCAGCACTGCAGGCTACTTCAGCTGACTGCTAGCTGCAGTTCGGCGGTTCAAATCTCACCGGCTCAAGGTTGACTCAGCCTTCCATCCTTCTGAGGTGGGTAAAATGAGGACCCAGATTGTTGGGGGCAATATGCTGACTCTGTGAACCGCTTAGAGAGGGCTGTAAAGCACTATGAAGCGGTATATAAGTCTAAGTGCTATTGCTATTGCTATTACAATTGCCAGATTAAGAAATTTTAAGAAGTACAGAAAGGGATCTAGCCAAAGGGGAGAGAATATGCTCTTGATGGTAGAAAGTTGGATCTTAGAGAACATTCTAATGGCAAGTGGTCTATAAAATAATATACATAACAGCATTTGCACATTGCCATGTTGCCATAGCTCATTGTGCTTATTGTCTTAATTAACATTTATGTTGCTGGAGCTAATTGATCCAGACTCCAAGATGACAGTAACTGGAATCTTTTTTTGCAGCTGGGCACAAATAGGCTTTCAAAAATTCTCCACTAAATTTGTTGGCAAAATAGCTTGGAATAGGAAATTTCTCTAACCATCTTCAGGAAAAGAAAAATTCTTCAACATTTTTTTTAATGGACTGGCTGTCTTCTTGATGGCAGTTGCCTCACTATAAAAAAATAAAATAAAGGCATTCCTTAATGACAACCTTCCTTAAATTTAATTGAAGTCCTTGAAGCCAGAAAGATGATTACCTCATGAGAGGCAGAACATTCTCTCAGGCATCTTGGCCACCTCATAATAAAAGAAGTACAAGTATATGACCTTCCACCCAAAAGAACTTCTCTTTGAAAGAGAATTTGCTTTTAGAAGTTCTTTCATCACATTGAATGAAAGATTTTTTTCTGCCCAGCTAGAGATTGGGGGTTGAATTAGGATCGCTTATTGATTGATCGATTGATTTTATTTTATTTTTATCATACCTTTATTATTATTAAGAGTGCATGTGTATGTGGCAAGGGCTGAGTACCATTTCTTTATGGATTTTGTTTACTACTTTCAGCAAGAATTTCAATTAAGTACATAGCTTCCTTCTGTATGGCCTTTATAGTTCAGTAGAGATTTGAACTTGGGATGACCATGTCCCATGCCTAGTTGTTGTACATTTATTCTATACTTGTAGTAGCAGAATCTGTCACAATAGCAGTAAATCAGTGTACAATATGTGGATGTTAATCATAAGCCATGTTTGGCAAAAATTGTGTTTATTGACTATTTAAACATTTGTGCCCCAGTTTTGCCTAGCTAAACATGTGTTCTTTGTTTTTCTTCAAACAAGCTCCTTTTTCCTTAAATATCATCAACTTATTTAATTTTTATTTTAAATAACAAATCCACCAAATGCTCCACTGAAGTAATACAGCAGCAGAGAACAATAAAGCTACTCAAAATTATTTAAAAATAATTTTTAGCAATTTTTATTTTATTCAAAAGAAAGTTAAAATACAAAATTGCAAGAAATTTAAAACAACAAAAAGCAAAGAAAAGACACACTAAGCATACAAGATATTTAAAAAGTGCATTAAAAAAAGGAAAAAAACCATCTACACATATTACCCCTCTCCTGGTTGAATACTGATTAATACATTATTACAATATTAGTTTCCACCCCTTGCAAAACACCCCCCCCCCCATTTTTAAAAAACTAATAAATCTATTTGCAAACTATTGGCCTGTCATCTATATGCTATATTAATGACAAAATACTTAACAGGAAGAACAATAATAATGAAAAGGACAAGATTAGCGTTTCAAAACCTTCTGTTAACAAACTGTTATTGTAATCAACTCATAGAAAATTTATCGTGGCCTCTTATCTATCCCAAATCATCCCAAGAGTTAAGAGTAATTCATCCTAGATCATATATCCACATTCATTTTTTGATATTATTTCTTATCAGTTTTTGTCTCGTTAATACATTCCATTCATTTTCTACAATCAGTCTACCTTCCCAACAAAGTTCAGATAAAAGTGGTTTGCAATTACGAGTAATAAATCCATTCCCCAATCTTTCCCAGTCCTCCTAAGAAATATCAGTTTGTCACTTCTCCATGTCAGGCTTCTGCTATTGTAAACAAATGCAGACTTGAAGTTCAGAGAGTTGTATGGAATCAACTCAGTTCTACTTCTGTACATTCGATATATCTTTGATCTTTGAATCTTTAAGATCTCCTTTCCAAATGGGTCCATGTCCATCCAAAAGTCATCTTTGGATCATTCCCCAGTGCTCCCATTCAAATCCAGAAAGCCAGCTTAGGCAGCAAAATCAGCAGATTACCAGTAAGAAAGAAAAATCTCCTTACCATTCAGCAGCCATGTTGGGGAGGAGCTCCTCTTGGGGAGGAGATCCAATTATTTAAAAATAATTCTATTACTAACCACTCCTTCTAAAATAAGTAGTCATTATAGCAGAAAACAAGACTTACCCATCCTCTGAAAAGCCATTAAAGAGGAGATGACACAAGGCTTCCTTAGACAATAACCAGCACAAGGTTATTGTCACAGAAAAGGGGCCTCTTTTGCTCCACACTAATTACCATTCCTGAGGTATTCAGAGATGCAGGAGGGTCTTTGACTTTCACCTCAGCAGGCAATCAGTGTTGGCTGAAATAGAACCAGTCTTCACATGTCCAGAGGGTCTCAGACTATAAGGCAGCCTTGTAGTTGCTGCTACTGTAATGCTCTCAGCTTTGACTCTTTTTCTTTGAACATCTGTTGTGGAGTTACAGAATCCACAGTAAGATACACATAAATCCAAGGCCAGTTTGATATCAGTTATGCATTCCATATTGTATGTGTTTGTAGATCTACCAATTATTATTTCACAAAGAAAGTGACTTTCATCTTGTATATCTACTACATTATTATTTTATCAAGAACAGTCTGTGTATCCCTAAAGGAATTGGTGGCTAGACTTAGAGAAACAGCCTTCCTTTGATAGTGGTATTTTTGGCAATATCAAACCTTAGTCCCACTTAATTTGTGGGCCTGACATAGCCATTAGGTAAAGAATCATTAAAAGTTCAGAATTCTTATTTATCAATACTGAACTGATTTTTACTGAGAAAGGAGAGAGCTTTGTGGAATTGTATAACTTAGGATCCAGCATAATTTGGGATACAATTGGGATACAAAATGCACTTAGACAAGGAGGTGGGCATTTGCTACTTTACGTCAGGTGGCAAAATCTTTTGTCCATCCCTGCTATTTTGGCATTGGGAAATGCCATAATGCAATAAGGAAAAATCTGTTTCTCTAATTCTTTTGACTACATGCATTGCTAGGGCCAGGATATTTGGGGTCAGCCTATTGCATCTAAATCAAGATAATATTTTCTTCAGTTGCCAAAATAAGTAAATAATGATGATGGTATAATTTGCTATTTGAGGGATCCTCTAGTCTAGCAATCCAATAACCTCATTAGGAAGATAACACTGAGTGGTTTTTTTTGTGGCACTCTATATAAAAAAAACTGTACACTTAATGTTTTTTCTAAAGATGCCAGCAGACTGGGAGAGGGCGTCCCCAAGAACAGGCACCGAGGCCAGGACTGTCTTTAAGCAAAGCCCACAGAATGGCAATGCCTACATAGCTGCTGGAGGATTTAGGAACAGTTCTTTGATGGCAGATGAAGAATCACAAGAGTTTGATGATTTAATATTTGCTTTAAAAACTGGTAAGTACAATATATGCTCTTTTCTGAATAATCAGATGTGATTTTTTGCAATTGTATTCTGACTAACTGTTCACATCAAAGTAAAAAGTCTGTCTTGTGCTAAACTTTATATGCATTTTATTTAAAGAACAAAAAGGCAAATTGAATGAAAACACATTTAGCCTATATAATAAATAAATAAAAATAAAATAGGAAAGTAGAATGTTTTTTCTTATTGTGTTTGAAATTTAGGATGAAGAAGTAAATATTATTATTATATGAACCACAAGCTACTATTTCAGATATAGAAATGCTACCATATATCCAATTTATATGGATCTAATTTCACATTTATATGGAAGCAATTACAGATGAATCGGAAATACGGTCATGGACTGTGCAGTTATGCCATCTTGCTGAATTAGGCTCCCCATAGCTATTTGAAGAAGAAGATTAACTATCATCCAAGAACCAGATTAAGATTAATTCTAAATAGAAGATGGAGAAAACCCAGTCGTGAAAGTATGTCAAAGAAGACACTGTTGGGATTTCTTGGACATGCAGAAAATGAAATTTATGGATTTCTACAGATCTCCTACCGGTAGAAGAGTGGCAAGTCAGCATTCCACTCTTCAGATGTCTTGCACTTTGATTCACAGACAAACATATGACCACTAATACTTTTGGAGGCTACATCATTTGCCAACCACACAGCTGTCTTAATTTGAAGGGACAGGTTTTCAAGCTTACAAATATGAATATGACTACTGACTTCAAAACAGCACTTGTATTTCTAGTTTATATACATCCTGGTTACACGTAGCAGAATACAAGCCAAGCCTGATTATGTTTTGCATGGATCACTCAGTAGCATAACATTTTCTCAGACTTATTTGTTTGGAACATTGCATTGATAGTTGCACAGGGAGACATGGCAGCAAATGATGTGACTGTAACACTGCTTAGAAAGGCATAAACTGACACAAATATGTGTATGTGTGTTTACTGTGTGAAAAGGATAAGTGCCAAGTTATGTAACTTTTTTAAAAGTGCTAATTAAACTAGGGTCAAACTATGAGTGCCCTGAAGAAATATTTCTAAGTGCTTTGTGTCACATAGGCAGAAAGACTAGATTGGCTACCTAAATTCATCTTAAACTTGCTTTACAGGTACTGTGAGTTTCTTAGGCAAACAGGCACCTGGGAGACCTTTGAGCCATAATCTGCATTTGGTTTATTTATTTATTTTATTTATTTATTTATTTTAGCAAAATTTGTATGCCGCCCAACTCCCGAAGGACTCATTGGTGTTCTTAGAGTGCATTCAGATAGGCCCTTGTTTATTCATGAAACTTTCACAGCTGAACTATAGTGTTTCATTCCCTTGTTAGACAAAAACAAATAAATAATTAAAATTAGTTACTGTTTAAAAGAAATACTAAATGAAAGGAGAAACTCTCAGTTCTGCTAAAGTTACCAAAATGAAAATAACAGTTAATTGTTTATGCTTCCCATAAAAAAAAATCTTGTTGGGTGTGTGTAAACATGAAACAGGTGAGAAACTACCAATAATATAATACAGGTTTTTAAACATATAAGAAAGGCGAGATGAGATTTAATATTCATTTACCCTCTGCAGTAGTAGATACCACCACACTGATTTTGCAAGCCTAGAAGATTGTAAACATACTTCAGATTTATAATTCCTGGTTAGACTGGAAAGCAATGTTATACATATATCTCAGAGTTTTCTTTTTTGATTGCAAGTTGGGCTCAATTGACAGAGTAGCTGTTCTTAACAAGACAGCATGAGAGACCAACTTTAGCATTAGTGCTGAAAATGTACAGGCAATGTTTTCTCAAAAATCACAGTCCCAGTGTGAAGTCATTACACCACCTTACAGGGCCTCATTGCTTTAATTTGAGAACATGCTGCTGCCCCTAAGAACTCTTAACTATCTTGTGGTAAACACTTCTAGATAAAACTGGTCTGTGCAGTTTTAAGTTGTTCTTCCATAGAGGATTTTAGTTTTATTAAAAAAAAAAAGATTATCAAATCCTTAAGAATTCATTCATGGCATGAAAAAGTATAGTCATGTTATAATTTGGATTTTAACAAAGCAATAAACTTGATAGGTTATTTGTTTAAACAATCAGCAACACAACAAAACCACACATGTATAAAATGGGAAACGGCAGGTCAATCCATTTGGCTTTTTTCTGTTGTTTCTTTAATGGTAAAAATGAGTCAAGGAACAGAAGGGACCTATGCTCTAGGACAGAGATCCCCAAACTTGGCAACTTTAAGACTTGTGGACTTCAACTCCCAGAATTTCTGGGAGTTGAAGTCCACAAGTCTTAAAGTTGCCAAGTTTGAAGACCTCTGCTCTAGGAAATATTTGTGTGCAGTGATACTTGATTTTAGAAATTAGAAGTTAATTCACTGCTTCAGGACTTCTATTCTCTACCCTCAAACTACTGTTTAGAACCTATCCTGATCAACCCTCCCTCACTGACATATTTTTAGAAGACACCCAGATTTCATCATCTTCCATTTTAATCTTCCTGGGTCTTCAATCACCAATTCTTTTTTTCCTTCTCACTAAACAACTGTGAAGAAGGAAAGGATTGAAAAAAGGAACACTGATTGCCCTAATGATAGCTCTAGGAACCAATCTTGTAAAGCATATTTAAGTCATTTCATGGGATGGAGAATATTGTAATTTGGTCATGTCATCTGCTGTGTCATAGAATTAAAAACAGATAAATAATCCTTGTTCATGTATAACAAAGCAACTTAATACGCCACATTTTCTGTCTTATGTGTTTTATTAATTGCTAGTTTAAAAAAGTGGTAACATTTGGTTTCCTGCAAACATAGCATATTCCAATTGCAGTGAGCCAGGTTTATTGCTGGTACAGCTCCTTTGAAACCTATGCATTTGCAGCAGAAATAATTTTGCCCAGTCCATTGAATCTTTGCAGCCCTTGCTCATTTGTAGCTGGTTTTACTGGCAAGTAATGTCTGGAATTAATCTCTTTTGACATTACCATGTTTAATTATGCTTGCATGCACTTCTGCCTAAATAGGATTTGCAAGTCTTGAAATGTCTAAGTAGGGGTTGGGCAGTTTTTAAATGTTTTATTTACTTGTCCTAAGACCAAAAGCACAGTATGTTCACTCAGGCAAAGCAATCAGTTGGTGCCACTAGAAGAAGAGATAATGTGGGGGTGGGGAGGAGAAACTTTTCCACCTTTTTTTGTTCATGAAGAATTCAGACTATGCTAAAAATGCTTATTCCATCGTCCTAAAAAACTATGCCAGAAGAACTGTACCTCTAGGGAGAAAATATGGAGGCATTACACTGATAACCCTACCCATCTTGATGTAATGTTGGTTCATGAAATCTGCCCACCTAGTACAGGGTTAGGTCAAGTTTTCTAAAGTAGCATAATTGTAAACTGTGATTGTCATTGATGCATGGAGGTCCTGTCCCTCATCATGTAGATGCTACCTTTGTGAGGAACTCCACTAGCAATTGGTGAGGTGCACAGAAAGAACCCAAAGAAGACTAACCATCATGCTTAGTTTCTTTCCACACCTTGGAGGTTTATGTGTATATTTAATAATGTGCATTCTTTTAAAGACATATAGTTTCATGAAAGTATACAAAAATGACTCTTAAGGGACATGAAGCATAGAGGTTACATGAAGAAAATGCAGTGTGTCCAAATGTGTGTGTGTATGTGAGAGAGAGAGAACATTCATATAAATTAAGACTGGAGTTAGGCTATAAAATCTGAATGATGAGTAAAAAAAATATTAAAATATCTAACAGAGTTCCAGAGATTTGCAAACCTTAACCCTAATATAGTCAGCTTAAGTCTTTAAATGTAATGAAGGCAATATTGCAGTAGTAGAATTAAATATGTAAAATCACAGCACTTAATGTGATATTTGTAACTGTGGTTTATGGATCAAAAATTCAGTAAGGTAAATGATAGTTAAGAAAGAATGAGGATTCAGATGTGAACTAGAAGCTAGAAACAATTTATGATATTTTATGTTTAATGCCTAAGATGTTTTAAATTGGAGGAATCTTCTGTATTAATTTTAACAAGAGTTTAGTTTTTATAAGCCAGCCGCATAATTTTGATATGACTTTTGAATAATATGTCACTAAATCCAGCCAGAATGATTAAACCACTAAGAATAGGAAAGCTGATATCATCATCATCATCATCATCAGATAAGGGTATTCTATGGAAGATATGGTCTCATTTTCAAATCTCCCAAATATTCTGTTTTCCTTTTTGTGTTTCAGGTGCTGGCCTCAACATCAGTGACACTGAGTCATGTCATGGCAGCCTGGATGGAAGTACAATAGCTAATTCCCAAATTGTTGAACTTAGAAGAATACCTATAGCAGACACTCATCTCTAATCCTTTTATCTTTTTAACATGCTGTACTGCATTTTGCTTTTTATACATGTGTTTTCTTTGAACAACAACAACAACAAAAGAATCTCACTACATATAGCTCTGTAACAGAATGCTGTGAATTATATGATTAAGGAATTAACAAGTTTTGTTTTTTAAATGAAATAACCTAATTTTTTTACAGTAAGCTATAAACAACTCATGTTTTAAACCATTAATTTAGATGAATCTATTCTATCAAGTCAACTAATTTTTAAAATTAACTCCTATGTGTATTTCTGTTTTAATAAAAATTGATATAATCAATTTGATGGAGATGGTGTGTTTATCTATGTGTGCTTGACCAGGAAGGATTTGATGGTTATTAAGCTTTAATTTATTTTATTCCTATAGATATTTGCTTTGTTTTCCTTTTTTCCCCTTTGCCCACAACAGAGTGTTATTTTACATTCCAAGCAAGAGAGAACATATTATAATCAGAAATTCACATGCAGAGATGCTAACCCCACAGACAATCTGAAAACACATCTCCCAATGTGAACTAAGACTGGAGTAAAAAAAAAGAAAGGCCTATAGTATCCTATCGATGATCCTTCCTGAGTATAGGATCTAAAAAGCCCGTCTCTAAGGGAGATGAGTGGTTAAGAAATAGGAAAATAAATAGAGATAGATCAGATAGAAGAGAGAGGGGGAGGGAGAGGGAGGGAGAGATAGTTTTTTGCATTTTCAAAAATTTTGTTGCATTTAAAAGAAAAATCTTCACATATGACTTATTGTAGCTTAGAGCTCCAGGAGAGTACAGAGTTATTCTCAAGCTTCTTCATGGATCATAAATTGTGAGAAGCAAGGGTGCTAAGCAAAGCCCCTGATCTAAATGCATTTCTGTATTGGTTAGAAAATGGTTCTATATAAGAAAGCGTTTCTGCCCACTAGAGTTCAGAAATGCGATTGAACTGGGATACTTAATGTATGTTTATGTAGTTAAATGATGACATAGAGTCAAGAATAAATGGTAATGAATGAATGTGTAACAAATACTAAAGTGAGTAACTATTACAAAAGAAGTGTTCTCAGGTACCTTGGTTACATAGAAAAAGATAATTAGAGTTAAATTGCAAAACAATTGTATGAAAAAAGAGTGGGAAAGATTCAGGGAAAAACCAAGAAAATCATGGTTGGTGTCAGGGTTCCAAATAGCATCCGAACTTAAATCAGAGTCCGAGGCAAAGTATTCCTCAAAGTTCCAATTTATTAACAGAGCCATGTTGGCACATCTGGGAGAAACCCGAATCTGAAGCTCCAGGGTTTCTCCACCCAGTTGAAAGTTCAAGCCCTTGTCCCCACACCCCCAAGTCCATCACGTTAACCAATCTTCAGCTGCTATCTTGGCAGCATCCACCCATCTCCTTCCGTGCAGGTGCAGAAGTGTGAAGACAAAGGATGACCTTGACTATCTAGAAGGAATTTGTTATGGCTACATACAAACAGCCCTCATGCAATTCCCCCTCCCAAATTCCCACAGCAAGGAATACACATTAAAATAGTATAAAGTGTGGCAGGCCAAAGACCCCAACTAAAATGGCTTCGGCCTGACAGGCTGCCTCCCCTCAGGAAAAGACAGTGTCCTACAAGAAAAGGAAAGAAATAACATAGGGGGTTAATACAGCATCCTTAACCACCCCTCCCCCCCCAGAGGGACCCTTTGGCTTGTCCGGATATTTGTCGTGGAATTGTTTTACTAGCTTGTCAGCTTTTACATTCCAACTTTTTATCCAGGTAGCTTCTGACAAAGGGTACCCCTTCTAATGGATTAGATATTGTAGTTGACACCTAAACACTCTGGAGTCTAGAATTTTTTTCACCTTATAGTGTGTCTCTCCTTGTATGACTACAGGGGGAGGTGGTGGTTGGGTTTGTGGTCTTATGGTTGACCCAATCACCGGTTTTAACAAGCTGCAATGAAACACAGGGTGAATTTTCCCCAATATTCTAGGCAGTTCAAGCTGAACTGTGACTGGGTTAATAATTTTGACTATTGGGAAAGGACCCAAGAATTTTGGCCCTAGCTTTTTGCTGGGCATTTTCAATTGGATAT
>QLTV01012184.1:4749764-4760752 GCA_003457575.1 Thermophis baileyi | reverse complement strand
TTTTTCTACACTACTTCTGCAAAAGGCAGCAGCTCTGACCAATTGTCTTGCTGGTAATCTACATAACAATGGATGTATTGTTCGACCATTGCGTTCGTACGTTCCGCCGCCCCATTTGTACTCGGATGAAAAGCTGAGCTGAGTCCTTGTGTGGATCCAATTGCTCTCAGGAACTCCCTCCACAATTTGGCGGTGAACTGTACACCTCGGTCGGAGATGACTCTTTTTGGAACACCATGTAGGTGGTAGTTGTGCTTGAGAAACAGCTTTGCTAATTTCCTGGCCGACGGTAGACCTGAGCAAGCGATGAAATGGGCTTGCTTGGAAAACAAGTTGATGACTGTCCAAATCATCTTATTTCTGTTGCTGTCTGGGAGTTCCACGATGAAGTCCATGGCGATCTCCTCCTAGGGTTTGCTGGGGTTGGCCACTTGCTGTAGTAGTCCAGGAGGCTTTCCTGGCCGATTTTTCCTGGTCGCGCATGTGGCACAGCTCTTTACGTAGTCTTCCACTTCAGTTTTCATTTTAGGCCACCAAAACTGTCGCCGGGCTAGGTGGAGAGTTTTTAGGAATCCGAAGGGTCCTCCCAGTTTGGAGTCGTGGCTTTGTTGGAGCACTTCCAATCTCAAGCTGGCAGGTACATACAATTTGGACCCCTTCCAAGCCAAGCCTTCTCTCATTGTCAAGATCTCCTTGTTGTCGCTGAGCCAGGGATCGCCAGGCAGGGCTGCCTTCAGCGTTGCAGTCCATTTGTCCTGGCTAAGAGCACTTGGTCGTCTGGCTTGGCCTCGGGTGAGGACTTGTGCTGCCGTCTCCCCCTGGGAAGGGGGAATGATGGAGTGGACTTCTTGTTCCCTCTGGCTGTCATATTGTGGCTTCCTAGATAGAGCAAATTCTTCCCAGCGGGGATGTGCTTCAGATCGAATTTGAATCTTCTGAAGTATTGCGCCCAACGTACTTGTTTTGGAGAGAGCTTCCGGGGGGGGGTTTCAAGGCTTCGAGGTTCTTATGATCTGTCCTTGAACGGGACCTTGCCCCCCTCTAGGAATTGTCTCCAAGTGAGCAGCGCCCAATGAACTGCATAGGCTTCTTTCTCCCAAATGGTCCATCTCCTCTTGGTGGCCGTGAGCTTTTTCGAAACGTAAGTGCACGGCAGGAGTTGGCCCTTTTCATCTTTCTGCAACAGCACCGCTGCCACCGCCACGTTGCTGGTGTCAGACTGAATTATGAACTGCCGTTCTGGGTCGGGGTGTTGCAGGATCGGTTCTTGGGCAAAGAGATGCTTCAGCCTTTCGAACGCCTTTTGGCATTCCATTGTCCACCCAATCGGCTGGTTAGGCTTCGGTTTTGTGGGTGATGGGCCTGTCTTTAGCAGCTCGGTCAGTGGCAGCGCCACTTCTGCAAAAGTAGGGATGAACTGCCGATAGAAATTTGCAAAGCCCAAAAAGCTTTGCAGTTGCTTGCGAGTGCATGGGGGCTGCCAGTCTAGCACTGCTTTCACTTTCCCTGGATCCATCTCTATTCCTTCGCTGGAGATGCGATAGCCCAGGTAGTCTAGGGAGGTCTTGTGGAATTCACATTTTGAGAGTTTTGCGTACAGCTTGGCGGCTAGAAGTTTTTCTAAGACTTGCCTCACTAGTTTCACATGCTCCTCTAGGGTCTCGCTAAAGATGAGAATGTCATCCAAATAAACGAGTACCCCCTTGTACAGGTGTGGGTGGAGTACTTCGTTTATGAATTGCATGAATAGGAGGTTTTTCCTCTCATCTCCCTCCCTAATGCGTATGCAGTAGTATGCTTCCCTCAAATCCAGCTTGGTGAATATCTTGCCTTTGGACAAGTGGTTCAGCAAGTCTTTCATGAGAGGGAGGGGGTACGTGTTTTGCACGCACATGGCGTTGATCCCACGGAAGTCCACGCACAGCCTGACCCCCCCATCTTTCTTGAAAAGCACTGGGGCTGCAACCCTCGATTTTGCTGGCTGGATGAAACCCCGCTCTAGATTGGCATGATGTATCTCCTTAGTTCCTCCAATTCTTTTGGGGTCATTGAGTACATCTTGGGTTTTGGGAATGTGGCTCCCAGCTCAAACTCTATCGCGCAGTCTGTGGGCCGGTGAGGGGGGAGATAGTTGCAATGTTCCTCACTGAAGACTCCCTCAAGGTCTCTGTATTCTACCGGCACCTGCTGGGTGCCTGGGAGTTTGGCCTCGACTGCTGGGGCTGCCGGCTGAGGCTGACCCAGGCTGATGGATTCTGGCCCCTTCGGTCAGCTTTTCTTCTTCTCTTTAGGGGGTAGTGGCCCGATGCTCATGGTTAGCTTTCGGTAGCGGTCCTCCCACTTTATGGTGGGAGTCCATTTGTCAAGCCACGCAAGCCCCAATATGATTGTTTCTGACATCTTGGGGGCGACTATGAATCGGATGAGTTCGTGGTGGTGCCCTATTTCCAAATCCACCAATCCTGTGAGGTGCGTGGCACACCCCCCCCTCATCAGCGATCCATCCACTTGTTGGAAGCGGATGGGGTTGGCTAAGGCCCTCGTGGGGATCCCTAGCTTCTCTACCACAGATTTGTGGTATCAGCTACCACAGAAACATCGTGAGCAGTCCGTGTCTACAATCGCCTCTACCTCTCCTTCCTCCCCCGTCTCTGGCACCGTAATTTTCGCTTTGATGACAAAAGGGAGGACGGCTTCACTCACCATTAGGTCGTCTTTGCCGCTGCCTTCCCCACCAGAGCGCAGAGGGTCTTCCTCTCCTGGCGACGCCTCGGCTTCATTGGATGGGGGAGGGGATTCTTCTGCTTGTTGGGCCAGACGGCTCCTCTCTGGTGGCTTTGGGGGCTTCTTCCAGATTCCCGTGGCTGGCCGGGTCTTCGGTTGTGGGACTGGGGCCGGTGCTAAGCATTCTGAAGCTCGATGGCCAGGTTAGCCGCACCTGTAGCACTTTACTGCTCTCGTTGCATCAGGGGCCGGGGTCGTGGCTTGCTTCGTTTGGGATCGGCGACCCAAAGGTCTCCGGGCTGACCTCTCAGCTGGGGGCTTCTTGGGGCCCCGCATCGCTTGATCCAGGATGATGGCCATGTTGTACCAGTCCTGGATCCTGTCCGGGACCCCCCGGATGCCACAGGACTTTCTCAGTTCTGGGTCTAGGGCATCTCTCAACGTGTGCACCAAGAGCCATTCAGGCCAGTCCCGCACCTTCCCTGCCGCCCTTCTGAATTCCCACACCAACTCCTTGACAGGGCGGCTTGCCTCCTTCAGCCCCTTAATCTGCTCCTCAGCTTCCACCTGTTGAGCCACGTTGTTGAAACAGACCTGCATCAGCCGGACGAACTCGTCAGCGTCATCGAGTTCTGGGGCTGCTTCATCGTGGAGTTCTGCCACCCACTCTGCTGCTTCGCCCTCGTTCATCCCCTCAGTTATTGCGTCGATCAGTTCTCGACCCGACTGAAATTGGGTCCCAAACTGATCGATGTATACCCAGACCCGATGTAGGAAATAGGCCAGCTTCCTGGGATCCCATCGAATGTGGCCCGGAACCGAGGGGGCTGCGCTGGGGTTGGCTGGGCGGTGGCTTGCACTTGTGTGGCCGGTGGGACAATCGCCTGCGGTTGGGGGCCTCCCAGTTGTGGGCCCCCCTGTTGTAATGGCTGGGCTAGCCCTGGTGCGGCGCAGTCGGAGGGGAGGTGCCCCTGCTGCTGCAGCTAGGCTTGCGTGGCCGGGACGGACATTGCAGGAGGCTGCATCGCACCGATCATCGGTGTGGGGTTCAGTGGCTGCTGGGTCCCCAGAGCCCATTGGCACTGTGCCCATCCTATGCCTGGGAAGAAAGCCCACCCTGCTGGGGCTTGCCTTGGCTGCGCAAGGCCGAGTTTCGGTGGCTGGCCTGGGGTCGGCAATCTCCCCATGCCCTGCTTCCAGGCCAGCCAGCTCCTGAGCCTGGGCTGTTGGGTCATCAGTGCTTCAGGGCGGAGGGTTGCCCACGTAGGCTTTGCCCCGGTGGAGAGACTCACAGGGGTCTCACTCATCGCAGTGTGGAATGAGGCCGAGTCTCCGCTCAAAGGAGCCAGTGGGTTCCTCTTTGGGAAGGAGAACATTGGCTAGGCCAAGTTCCATCTTGCGGCCTCAGGTCCAAAAGGGGGGTTGGTCCAAATTACGCTTAGTCATCCGAACTGGTCGGGGAGTTCCATCAGTGATTGGCTGTGTGACAGTGGCTGGGATCCCTCACCTTCGGAGCGTCTGGTCGGCGTAAGTTTCTGCTGTCTCCACTCGTGGGCCGAGGCTTATCCCACGCCCAGGTGTGGTTCCCACAGCTGCTCTGTGGGAGAACTCAGCCCCCCGGCTGTGCTTCAAGAGGTCTGCTCTTGCTGAGGGAGGTGCTCAGGGGTCGGTTGCTTGCGCCGAGGCCCTGACTGGCGTTCCTTCTCCGCAGCCTCTTCGGCTTCCACCACAGCTTTGAATATGCGATCCGTCCTCTACTTGCTTCCCCGTGGCATGCTTCTCTTCCTCCATCTTCCCTGAGTCTTTACGCCACCCGTTGCCGGGTCGGCGTTGGGGCTCAGGACCCCGAACAACGCCCCGAGGATTCGGGGTAGCTGGGTGAGTTTTAAGGGAGATTCGGGTTAGTGTCAGGGTTCCAAATAGCATCCGAACTTAAATCAGAGTCCGAGGCAAAGTATTCCTCAAAGTTCCAATTTATTAACAGGGCCATGTTGGCACATCTGGGAGAAACCCGAATCTGAAGTCCCAAGGGTTTCTCCACCCAGTTGAAAGTTCAAGCCCTTGTCCCCACACCCCCAAGTCCATCACGTTAACCAATCTTCAGCTGCCAACTTGGCAGCATCCACCCATCTCCTTCCGTGCAGGTGCAGGAGTGCGAAGACAAAGGATGACCTTGACTATCTAGAAGGAATTTGTTATGGCTACATACAAACAGCCCTCATGCAATTCCCCCTCCCAAATTCCCACAGAAAGGAATACACATTAAAATAGTATAAAGTGTGGCAGGCCAAAGACCCCAACTAAAATGGCTTCGGCCTGACAGTTGGATTGAGTTGATGAGAACTTCAAACAACAAAAGGTCATATGTTTAAAGAGAAAAGGCAACATATGAATCAGTGTGCAGACAGGGTGGAAGCCAGGAGGTTTTTATAAGACTAGAAATTAGGGTGAAGTACAGTGAATGGTATTGATATAAACTAGCTTTAGTTAGTTTCCCTTTGCTTTTTTATTATATATGGCCTTTATTTTCTTTTGTTCACTGCTTTTCACACTTTGGGCACTTCCCCACAGACATGTTAACGCGTATTCCTCCCATCCTTGAGGCAGCAGAAAAGTAGGTCAACTTAATTTGCACTGCTCCCATGGCCGATCTTTAGATACACAATAAGGAGGCCAGGGAGTGGCATTGTCCTTACACATGTAATAAGTGGAGATTCAGGACAACAATTGGTGAATGCCCCAATTTTCTTTCCTCTCCTACTCAGTCCCTAGCATGCAAGAAAAATAACCACCAATTGCTTCTTGAATGGTGCGGTGGGGCATGGTTGGGAAGTGGGTAAAATCCCACACATCATATCATTATCTTCTTATGCCCTAATGAACATTCATCTGGATTTGGTGAAGGACGGGGGAACAGGTCTGTTGATCTGGGAGACTGATAATCCCATATCACACACATACACACACACACACACACACACACACACACAGACCTGAAACAAACCAACAAACCTTGGGTAGATCCATCAATCTCTTTCCAAATTGCAGTAATCACATACAGAGTCTTCAAAAATAATGTGTTTTTTTTTTAAAGTTCAAGCCTTAACTTCCAGGGGCTTAAGAGATCAATATTCCCATGTCAAGGAGGAGCAAGCAGCTCCCAGCCTGTCAGTGGTGTTGATAGTACTTTCCTCAAAAGTCCTGCTTTAAAACTCTCGCCTGCTGGACCAGGAAAAGTTACCCTCTAATACAGGGGTGTCAAACTCCAGGCCCAGAGGCCGGATCCGGCCCACAGGGTGCTTAGATCTGGCCCACAGGGCTGTCCTGGAAATAGTGAAGGGCCAGCCCATGGTGCTTCTGCCAGTGAAAACGGAGCTCCGTTTTCACTGGCAGAGGGGTTGCAGAAGGCCGTCCCAGCCGAAAATGGAGCTCGGAAGCCTGTTTTCGCTGGCGGAGCACTTGGGCCACCACAGGCGGCCCCCCCTGACATGAGTGACATGCTGGCCATGCCTACCCTGGCCCCCCAAGGTCAGACACAACCCTGATGCGGCCCTCCATGAAATCGAGTTTGACACCCATGCTCTAATATGTTCTCCCACAGACCCTTAGCCAAAGCAGCGAGGGCACATTTTAGAAAATCTGAAGCTGAACTATTCTCACCTCTTTCCTTGCAGGGCCCCCATTCCAGCTATTGTCCCTGGTCTGCTTCTATTCTGAGTGTAGCTGTTACAACTACATGCAGATCCCTCTATTCCTTTCCATTTTTGCTTCTTCTCTATTGCTACCATGATACACATCCTGAGACATTGGTATAATACAGGTAGTCCTCGATTTACAACCACAATTGAGCCTCAAATTTCTGTTGTTAAGTGAGACATGTGTTAAGTGAGTTTTGCCCCATGTTTCGACCTTCCTTGCCACAGTTGTTAAGTGAATCATTGCAGTTGTTAAGTTAGTCACACGGTTGTTAAGTGAATCTGGCTTCCCCATTGACTTTGTTTGTCAGAAGGTCACAAAAGAGGTTTGCATGACCTTGGGATACAGCAGCGGTCGTAAGTATGTACCAATTGCTAAGTATCTGAATTTTGATCACATGATCATGGGGATGCTTCAAACTGGAAAACGGTCATAAGTCACTGTTGTACTGCTGTTGTAACTTTGAATGGTCACTAAATAAACTGTTGTAAGTCAAGGACTACCTGTAATGTTCTGCTGATTTCCCCAGGCAAGAGAGAGGAGGGAGGGAGGGAGAAAGAGAGAAAGGCAGTATGTACCGTATTTTTCGGAATATAAGACACACTTTTTCCCCCCTAAAAGAGGGTAGAAATGTTGGTGCGCCTTATACACCGAATACAGCCATTTTTGGCCTCCCGAAGCCCCGCCCCGTGCAAAAACGGGTGCGCAGAAAGTTTGGGAGGTATGCAGAGTGCTCCTGGGGGCTGGGGGAGGGCAAAAATGCTCCCATTTTGTGGAAAACGGGAAAAAATGGCCCATTTTTCACAAAAACGGAGTGCGCAGAGGGTTTGGGAGGTCTGCAGAGTGCTCCTGGGGGCTGGGAAAGGGCAAAAATCCCCCCATTTTTGTGAAAAAGGGACAAAAAACAGCCCGTTTTTCACAAAAATGGGGTGCACAGTGGGTTTGGGAGGTCTGCAGAGTACTCCTGGGGGCTGGGGGAGGGCAAAAATGCCCCCATTTTTGTGAAAAAGGGACAAAAAACAGCCTGTTTTTCACAAAAATGGGGTGCGCAGTGGGTTTGGGAGGTCTGCAGAGTACTCCTGGGGGCTGGGGGAGGGCAAAAACTTTTTTTTTTCTTATTTACCTCTTCGAAATCTTAGTGCGTCTTATACACCGGTGCGTCTTATAGTCCGAAAAATACTATCCCCCATTGTTCTTTGGCATTGGCTGGCAAAGCTTTATCCAGATGTCAGGCCCTTCCAAAGCTGTTTTAGCACTGTCATAGTGAGCCATGAATGAAGTGAGAGTACTGCCTGTACAATCAGACAAGTATAGCAAGAACTTTGTGCCATAGTCAATGTAATACTGCTGAAGTTCCTTGCCCTGTCATGTGTACTAGCAATGATCAGCCCTTGGGGGGGGGGCGAGAGGAGATAATGAAATCCACTTGTGATTTGCATGTACTTGAAAATCCCTCTTCTGTATGAAATAGCTTCAATGACCTAGACCTAAAGGTACTTCTATGAAATCAGATTGAATTATTTGGCATTTGTCAATGTGTCTAGGGCTCATCTGTCCCTTAAAAGACCTTTACACAAACTTTTGTTCTGGTGGAAAATTTGGACACAATCCAGTTCTCTTACTCAATAGCTATGGAAGGAACATTGGCCCAGATAGTTGAGTGGCCTGAAATTCATGCTACAACATGAACTCACCATTATTATTAACAAACAAACAAAAAAAGCCCAATATCATTTTTTGTCAAAACACAGAGTACAAACTGCTCTGATATTTTGTCATGGTGCACAATTGAATTGGTTAAAAGATCACAAAGGCTTTGCCCTTGGTAGGAGTGTGTTACTGCTTGTAGTATACACTGGTAATTTTGCTCAAGATTAGCTGAATAGCTGGCAGTCAGCTTTTAATTTCTCTCGCCTCCTTAAATGAGTCAATCCATCAAGTAAAAATTGATTTCCTGCTATACTAAAATGCCACAAGCTGCTTAAAGACATAAAGAACAAAGAAAGAATTACATAACAACACTACAAATGTTGGGTCACGAACCTAATAGGGAAAAAATCCACAATAAAACATTGTCATAAGAGTAGGTTTAGTGGTGCCTTCTGCTGCTGGCTTTCTCAAAAACAAATACTTCTCCTCCAAAGAATCCTCAGGGGATATTTTTAAATATATTTTATTAACATTTAATAAAAAGTTTATGCAATCATATTTCAGGCATGCATAACAAATAATCCAGAGAGTTGTATGCAGATCAAAGTCAACCAAATCACTGGAAACCTTGACTGTTTACAACACAATAGCTCAACACTGCTGTTCATATAATTGTTACACACATAGCTTTCTGTGACATTTTCCAAGTAAACAGGAGGCATTTGCGATACTTCTAGATTTCTAATCAAACACACATCTGAGGTAAAATTCAAAGGGGCAAGTCATAAAACAGTGGAAACAAGGAGAAGCAGCTACAAGACCAGGAAGGACGAAGATGTTGATTCCAATTATTCATACATCTGCTTAGATCAAGGCTGTCAAACTCGCAGCCCACGGGCCGGATGCGTCACGCGCTGGCCATGCCCACGCCCAGTTTAGCGAATGGGGGAAAAGTCCCGATACGTCACGTGACACCACCATGACGACGTGAGTTTGACACCCCTGGCTTAGATCAAGCTGACAACCTAAAACCCAAAGTCTTCCAGATGTGTTACATTCAAACTCTTATTATCCCTTGACAATGGCCATTCTGGCTGGGGGATGATGAGAGTTGATTATCAAAACATCTAGAAGGCATGCCATTACCTATCACTACTTTAGCCATATATCCTTCATCATTTGAGACAGTCCAGAAGTCTCTGAGTTCTTTTGCACACTTTTCCATCCACATCAATAATTAGGATCCCTTGCCTCCTATTGTAACTGTGGTCTCTATAATAGCATGTCAAACAATGACATTTTCAATGATATTTTCAGGTCCTTTTAAAGCTTGTATGTGTTGTGGCCTGCCAGCGGCCTGTGCAGCTGGTGGCTGATTCCAACAGCGAGGAGGCTGGTGTGGTGATTCACCAGTGGCCTGTGCAGCTGGTACCCGAGTCGGACAGCGAGGAGGCTGGAGAGGACTCGGTGCCAGAGGCAGGGATTCAGCCAGGGCCTTCAGAAGCTCCAGAAGCTCCCATAAGTGAAGAGGAAGAAGAGGAGGAGCCTCTTCTCAATGCATGGGTGCGCAGAGCTGCCAAAAGGCAGGAATGGCTTCTCAGGAGGAGGTCTCCTCAGGAGTAAGGCTTGGGACTAACTCTCTCTCTCTCTCTCTCTCTCTCTCTCTCTCTCTCTCTCTCTCTCTCTCTCTCTCTTCTCTCTCTCTCTCTGGTCATCTCTCCTGCTAATTGCTTCTGGGTGTTTTGCCAACCACAGTAAGATTACTGTTATCTGAAAGACTGTTCCCTCAGAATTGAGTTATTTTTCCTTGGACTCTTGCCAGCTGTTAATGAAGTTGAATTAACAGCTGTGGTTCAGAAAAGACTGATTTAAACTATATTTGTGTTTGAACGACTTCTAAGAAAGCTCATTAGTAGTACTTATTTAGTAAACCAAGGTTTGTACGGACTCTGTGTGTGCTGTGTTCTTTTGGGTCGGCAGCTGGGGCAGAACAGCATGTTAGTCCATGGACACAATTTCCCTTTGTCAAGGTGGCACTACCGTGTTTCCCCAAAAATAAGACCCTGTCTTATATTTTTTTTGAACCCCAAAATAAGCGCTTGGCCTTATTTTCGGGGAGGTTTTATTATTTTGGGGCGCGTGGAGCAAGACGGGGCTCCTCTTGCTGTCTTACCTGATTTCCAGTTCTGTCTCCCTAATCTTAACCAGAGGAAATGGTATTTTCGGGGGAGGGCTTATTTTCAGGGGAGGGCTTATTTTTGGGGGATGTCTTATTTTTGGGGAAACATGGTAGTGTGGAGTTGAATATAACTCACCCAAGGTACTTTTATGCAACTTGGGTGGACCTGAAGGATCACCACATCTCCTTTAAGCCTTCTACTTGAGAGCAATGTTCCCTCTAAGCTGTGCGGCTGCGCGGCCGCGCAGGTGAAAAGAAAACTCCGCGCAGCAGTTTCCAACTGCGCACAGTGATTTGAAACGGGATGCAAAGTCTCCTCCTCCAGGAAGGCAGCGCTCGCTCTCTGGCTGAAGCTCAGCCCTTCTGGGCTCCCGGTTCACTTTATAGCCCCCAATCAGCTTGGCGGTTCAGTGGCTCAGCATCAATGCCACGTGGGGAACAGCCCCCGGCGCTCTTCCCCACCGCTGTCTCTCAGCTGGTCCTCCGGCGGAGAGGAGCTTTTCAGCGGTCGCCTGAGGCTCCGGTTCCCCCCTCCCCCCGAAAGCAGCCGTCCCCTTGCTCGGCCTCCCCTGGGGAGAAGTCCTGCGTGGTGCACACGCCCACCTGCCAACTTCTCAAACGGCTCGCTTGCTCGCTCACACCTCCACCTAACGCGGCACGCCTCCCTCCGTTCTCCTGGGCCAGGAGTGGGGAGGGAATGGGGATTTCGCCGCATCCTTCCCCAGGGGAGGGATGGGAG
>QLTV01012184.1:4722913-4745272 GCA_003457575.1 Thermophis baileyi | reverse complement strand
CGTTGGAATAGAAGCCCTCCAAGTTCCCTTCCAGCTCTGATATGATTTGATATGATATGATATATGATACGATTATATTATATTATTATATTATTATATTATATTATATTATTATATTCTACTTAATTATAATCTATAATTATTAGATATATTAGAGAGTCAGTTTGGTCTAGTCAGGATTATGTCACCAGGCCAGAAAGCGGGAGAGCATGAGTTCCAGTCCCACCTTAGCCATGAAAGCCAGCTGGGTAACCTTGGACCAGTCACTCTCTCTCAGCCCAACTCCCCTTACAGGGTTGCTGTCATGGGGAAAATAAAAGCAAGGAAGGTGTGTTGGAAATGCTTGCTGCCTTGAGTTATTTGGAAAAATAAAAGTGGGATATAAACAAACAAACAAACAAACAAACAAACAGTAATCTATTATGGGGAAAAAGTACATAGACTTGGAAAAGTATGTGGTGGTTTCTCAGCTGCTAAGCAGATATACACTATCAGCCAGGCCCAAGCTTCTTGGATAGTAGGTCTGTGCATATGGTATTATGCCCTGGCCAGGACCTAATTATCTCTGACAGACAAATAGGTGCTGCTGTTCTTCTTCTGCCTGGACTATGTACAAGGTTTCCTACAACATCTCATTCAGTATTTTGCTTTAAGGTCGGCCCTGAAACACGGTGTTCTTCTGAGCAAGGACCTGTGACACCAGAGGGATATGACACCAACAGTAGGATCAACAGCCAGGTCTCTGTAGTTGCAAAAATGCTGTCTCAAATTTAACAACAGATGATAATTTTGTTATTTCAATAAAATACCAGTTGGACTGCTAACAACTTCAGTCATATATAGGGTCTGCCTCAACCATTTCTTTGCTTCTTTATAATGGGCTTGCGTCAAAGCACAGGACAGGATAGTCAGTTGAACATGATGGCTCTCATCTACCATTTCACTAATTCGCTACCTGAAACTTTGCTTTATAGAAGAAACCATGTTACCTATTCTTCCAACAGTGGGATTATCTCTCTAGCCTCAGTTCCATGGCAAATAGAGAAAGCCTTTAATTTTTCCCATGATAAAATGCTTGTGAGATAAGTTATTTCCCAGGTTAGGCTGAGAGATAATTGATGGGTTCAGATTTACTCAAGGGGTATCCCGATTGAAGATGAACTTGAACCTGGATCTTCCATTCCTGAGGACAGATTAGAACCAGTGTCTTCTGAATCCAATTCCCTAGCCACTACCTATTACTAGCTTTTAAAGTATTTTTGGATTATTGGATTCAAAAAAATTATTGGATAGTTGACTTGTGCTCAGAGTTCTAGAATGTGGGAGGATTGGTCATGCTCTCCATCCTTCAAAGAAAAATGTACAGTTAACTTGCCATACATCATTAAACACTTCAGAAAGAATTATAGGACTATTGCTTATATATAGGCTTCAGGGATTCCAAGCTTCCAAAAAAAAAAAGCAGAGATTATTTTTAAACATATTTTTCTACAGGTATGCAAATTAGAATTCAGATCTGGAACTATGAGAAACAAAGCTGAAATTCCTCCCTGCCTAGCTATCCCCGTAGATATTTGCCATTAATGTGAATCCAGAATGTTAGGATCTCCTGCACCCACTCTCTGTATTGCAAGGGTGTCAAACTCGATTTCATTGAGGGGCACATCAGGGTTGTGTTTCACCTAGGGGCAGGGTGGGCGTGGCCAGCTCAATATCACTTGTGTTGGAGGCGCCTGTGATGGCCCGAGTGCTCTGCCAGCGAAAACAGGTTCCTGAGCTCTGTTTTCGGCTGCAATGGCCTCCTGCAACCCTCTGCCAGTGAAAATGGAGCTCGGGAGGGGCACATGTGGCCTTTCCGGGCTCAGTTTTCGCTGGCAGAGGCACTGTGGGCCAGTCCTTCACTGTTTCCAGGGCGGCCCTGCGGGCCAGATCTAAGCACCCCGCAGGCCGGATTCGGTCCCCGGGGCTTGAGTTTGACACCCCTGCATTGGATTCTGTCAATGGTGCATTTGTTAAAGAATGCACACCTGCTTTTTAGTAGTAATATGGACCAAAAGTATTGCATGCATGCTATGTAACATTGCAAACATTGCAAACATATTAAAATACCTAGTGGTTTCTTTTTGCTTCTGCTCTCATTCCCCCTGGCACTTATTTCTCAGCAATATCATGGGACACACCTGTTAAGTAGTGGGAATGATCACAGGAGACAGACTTCAGAACATCTCTTTATTCAGCACTACTCAAGACAACCAGCAAACAAGGGTCTGACAGCTTGCTCTTTTATAGAGAGCTGTCAGACAGAACAGCCAATAGCGTTTGAACATTTTCCCACTCAAACGCTGAACCTGGGTGAAACCATGTACTGACAGTTAGTACATAACACCCCTCCCCTCTTAGATGGAGCAGTCCGACAAACATAGTCACGCAGGTAGGTGGACGTTTGTGAATCCTCCCTGACCTGTGCAGCTCAGTTGTTGGCGAGGCAGCGGCCTGTGTGGACAGGTCTGCTGTCACTCCTGGGTCTGAGCATGGAAGCTCCTGGAACTTATCGGGCGTGGCCTCCTCAGCTAAGGGAACCGGTTCGATTGGAGGACGCCGCTGGACTTCTGCTTCACTGGGTAGGTCCTCCATCACCCACGGGCTTGAGTTAGCTAGGGGAGGAACAAATTCGTTTACACTTTGCAGGTTTTTTAATTCCCCTTCTACCCGCTTGCGCAGTTGGTCTATGTGCCTTTTCCAAAGGCGGCTGTCTTGTAGCCGGACCTCATAGGACATGGGACCTATTACTTTCTCTATAACCCCAGGTAGCCACAGGGACCCCTCAGTGTAATTGCGGGCGTATACTATGTCTTCCTTTGCAAAAACCCTGGTTGTTTGTGTGAGGTCGGCTTTTTCTTTCTTTGAATAATTTGGGTGCAGGCGGTCCAGGACAGATCGGAGCCTGCGACCCATGAGGAGCTCGGCCGGGCTGTGGTCAGTTGTTGCACTAGGGGTAATGTGTTGGGTTAGGAGGAATTTATTGATTCTGGCCTGCCAGTCCCCTGGGGCTAATCTACCCAGTGCTTCTTTTGCTGAGCGCACGAAACGTTCAACCAATCCATTCGTGGCCGGATGAAACAGCGAGGACAGGGCATGGTGGATCCCTAATTCTGCCAGGTACCCTTCGAAGCTGGTGGCCGTAAATTGGGGCCCATTGTCCATTACAAGGACGTCCAATATGCCATGGGTTGTGAAAAGGTGTCTGAGGACCTTAATGACAGCCTCAGCAGTGGTGGAGCCCATGGGGAAGATTTCGAGCCACTTTGAATAGGCGTCGACAATTATTAAGAACATCTGCCCATGGCAGGGGCCTGCAAAATCGGTGTGCAGCTGAGACCAGGGGCTTTTGGGTTGTTCCCAATCGTGGACTGGGGCCTTGGGCGGAGCTGGCCTAGATTCTTGACAGGGTTTGCATAACCCGACCCAATTTTGGATTTCTGAATCCATATTGGGCCACCAAAGCCTAGCTAAGGCTTTCATCCGGAAAATCCCCGGATGGCCTTCATGTAATGTCTGTAATATTCCAGCTCGCAGGCTGGTTGGAATGACCACTCGATTGCCCCAGAGGAGGCAGCCCCCTTGCTCAGACTGTTCGTGCTGCCTCTGCTCGTGTGGTTTAAGGTCAGGTCTGACCGGGTCCTTCGGCCATCCCCTCCACACCCAGCTCAAAACAGTTTTGAGTGAGGGGTCCTTGGCCATGTGCCTAGCCACCTCGGCAGAGGTGACCAGTCCAGAGTCTGCCAAGTCAATAAGGAGGATGGGGGCATCCGGGGCAATGTCTGTTAGTAGATCGGGCAACGGGCACCTGCTCAAAGCGTCCGCGTTGCCCATGTCCCTTCCTGGCCGATGCACCAGGCAATATGAATAGGCGGAGAGAAAAATGGCCCAGCGGGCAAAACGGGGAGATAGAGCAGCCGGAGTGGGGCGGTCCCCAGTGAGCAATCCCAAAAGAGGCTTGTGGTCCGTAACCAAAACAAAATTCTCCTAGTCCCAAGCCCTCGTCGCCACTGTTAAGTAGTGTGAATGATCACAGGAGACAGACTTCAGAACAGCTCTTTATTCAGCACTACTCAAGACAACCAGCAAACAAGGGTCTGACAGCTTGCTCTTTTATAGAGAGCTGGTAGACAGAACAGCCAATAGTGTTTGAGCATTTTCCCGCTCAAACGCTGGACCTGGGTGAAACCATGTACTGACAGTTACTACATAACACCATCAATTTTCTAGGAATTATAATATCTTGCTATTACTTAGGATTAAAAAGAAAACAAAGTGGTTTCTTGCCAGTATCTGTTCCCAACCAGTATGAAGTTCTTATTATAACAAAAGAAAAGTATGCAAAGCTGTAATAGGTTATGTTAGAAATAGGTAAAAAACAGAAGCTAACATTAGTGATAATATATTGTGCAAGACCGGGAGACTGAGTTTAAACAATGCAACTTTCAGAGCCTCCATGTAATCTTTGACTTTGTCATTTATTGCTGTAGGAAGTTTCTTTTTATGTATAATAAAAAATGAGGAAGTATATCACCCCCATGTTTATGTTTAACTTTAACGTGTTACCACACACACACACACACACACCACCTCAATTTACTAAGTAAACGTTTGGTTTAAAGCTTTAGCAAAAAATAACTCTAGCCTGAAAAAGTATGCAATAAAAGAATTAAAATGGTGCATATGAGTCATATGCAGGACTGGAAGACTATTTAATCTCCTGCCCTGTTCCAGGATCTGCTGACTACAGCATTCCAAGAGATGGCAATCCAGCCTTCAGCTTTCCATCTGAACAGGTTTTTTTTTTTTTTTCTGATTTCCAACCAATCTTTTTCCAGAGGTCCATCGGTAGCATAATCCAGCTCACATTTTGCCATCTTATCAACTAGGATCACACGGGAGTTTTCGTTTAATGTTATTACAAAGTCAAGATACACTAGGTAAGCTACATTATTAGGGTTAAATGAAATGGTCACTCTATCAAAAAAGGAGTTCAGAGTAGTTTGGCATGATCTATTCGTGACAAATCCATTGCCAAGTAATGCTTACAAACCAAGTGCAAAACCATCTATTTCAAATAATAGTAGTGTTATCCGGATCTTTTCTTCTTCCCTTCGTTTTGAAGACAGGAAGAACATTTGTGTTTTCTCATTCCTCCTTCCTTATGCTCATCTTCAACGACTTCTGAATGGTTTTTCAAAAGGGAATGTTCTCAAAGATAACATGTGGGGGTCTTTCAAGATTCTTGGACAGAGGTGGGCAAGTATGACAACTTTATGACCTGTGGACTTTAATTCCTAGAATTTGGCTCAGGGATTCTGGAAGTTGAAGTCCACAGGTCATAAAGTTGTCATATTTGCCCACCCCTGTTCTTGGAAGTAATTAGTCTAGTACTGGAGACTAATTAATTTTATTCATAGTAGCAGTTCACCCTAACCATCTCTTTACTTACTTTAGACTGTCAGTCCCTCCCTTTGTCAATTGTTCTGCTTTGGTGAGAAGGCTGAAAATAAGTAGGAGTGGTCTGCCTTCCCTCCATCACCTATTATAATGCTATCTTCTCTAAGTAGCAGATTCACCACTTCCCTTTACTTCATTACATAATTGACATAGCTAACATGTTTTGTTGCTTTGACTCGCACTCGTAAGCCAAATATATTTTCCTGTTTTACCATTTTGATTTTCTTTTTTTGCAAAAATCAACCAAAGATATTTGCTGATATAATTTAACTTATTTAACTCTTTCCTCAGTTAAAAGTCATTTATACATCCATAACTATATCCGAAGCTGACCTCATTAGAATAGGTTCAGTTGTATTTCTGACAGAGGTGGGTTCCTCCCAGTTCGGACTAGTTTGCCCGAACCGGTAGCGACCCGCTGGTGATGTCACGGTGATGTCACAGATCCGGTTCGGTCGGTGCTGGTCCATGGGCACCGCCATCTTTTTTTGGATATTTTTTTTTTTTGGAAAAAAAATTGTTGGATTTTTTTTTCTTCTGCGCATGCGCAGAAGTCAAGTTTCCGGCACTGCGCATGCGTTGCCATCTTGTTTTTGGCTTTTTTTTATTTTTTTGGCACTGCGCATGCGCGTCCACGCGGCGCGCCCACATAGCGTGGGAGGAAGCGAACCAGCAGCAAGGTAAGTTAGAACCCACCCCTGATTTCTGATATCTTATTTTTGAGAACTTCCCTGTGCTCCTTTTCATTTTAGGATTTACAGCTAGTACTTCTCTAAACCTGTTGAAGTTGAACCTGCTTAAATGTAACATGCATATATGGCTGTGCACCAATTTTGTTTTCTGCAGTTATCTTGAATCCTTAAATATGTAGCTTTTGATCATTTCCCTCAATAAATAGAAAGAATGTTTTTAACTCATTTGTTTAACTGGGTTCTCTTTATCTAGTTTTAGGTCTTGTGCAGAGTATCGATCACGTTTTGGATCATCAGGTCACTGTAAGAGATACCGAGTTTGAGTACTTCAAGTCTCTCCATAGTGAGACAGCATTCATGCATGTGGGTTTGCTGTTCTTTGATGGTTTGCAGAAAGGGGTAACTGTACTGTCAATCAGTGATAGAAAGAAACTCAAGGACATAGAGCTCTTTTGAGTTATGTAGTCTTGGTAATGAGATTTTCCTTTTTGTGATTTAGAAAGAGTCTCCCTTACTGCATACTTTTATTTGCATGCAGACATAAGGAGGAAATGCTGATACTGAAATAAAGGTGTTTACACAGAGTGAGAAGCAAGCAGGACTGGGAAGGTTATAGCTAAGATTCTTTCACTTTCTAACTAATACCCTAAGTTAGTTGCCAATTGCAGAAAGAAATGCAGCACTCTTATCTTCATAGTATTAGCCAACAGCCATAGCTTTAATCTAGTATCTGATACATAGCTAATTGGCTGCAAGGGTTCCTGATACGGTTATCTGGAAAGGCTAAATTCTCTTGGATTAATTCTTACACATGGGCAATGGAAATAGATCATCGTTTTTATAGCTTTCATTTTACATCACAGATCAGGAGAATAGGAAAAACTATTCACATGGCTTACATAGGCAACAACAGTATTAATTCATTAAAGAAGTTCGCTGTCAAGGTTTACATTTGCATGGATACCACAGAATATTTAGTTAATCTTACCATGATCTTTCCAAATTATTTCCACCCCATTTTTTTCTTCCATCGCTGGACTAGGGAGCTGTATCGTATGTAGAGTGCCCAGACTGTCCCATTAGTGTCCCAATCAAACCAAATCCTAAGGCAGACAATTCCAAAGAGCTTCTTCATAGCTGTGAAATCAAAGCATAGGACTGGGCTGTCACAACCAAATATTAGCCTTGTATGACAATTGGCTGCACCCAAGTGATATGCTTATCATTACTCTTGGTAAGCATACCCTTGGCCCTTTAAAGATGCACTTTTGCCAGGCACGTATTAGCCTTGTATTCCTTTTTAATTGGGGTTATAAAATAGTATTTATTGCATTGGAGGAGTTTCATTTTGGTTTTGAAATCGAATCACTTAAGTAGAGCCCTATCTACTTATCAGCTATTTGCAGATAACTGAGAAAAGCGTAATTTTACTGAACTTACCTGCTATCTTGTACATGTTTGACAAACAAAATAAATAAATAAATAAATAAATAAATAAATAAATAAATAAATAAATAAATAAATAAATAAATAAATAAATAAATAAATAAATAAATAAATAAATATTAGGAACTTTTATGCAGAATTTTAATAAGTGGTAACCCCAAATTTAGTAATACCAAAACTCCATCCACATTTATTAAAAATTAAGCAATACAAAATTTGGGAAAAAAATGTTACGAACAGATCTAGTTAGAATCAAACCTGCTAGGGGAATCCATTGAGATCTACAGGAAGTGCCACCTAGATCAACAGGAGAATCTCTATGGGGTGCAGAGGTGTTTTTTTTTTTAAAGTAAAATGGCAGCCATGACCATATGATTGAAGCCCCACCCACCTTTTGTATGTGCATTGCAGGTGCAACACATGTAAAAGTGAGAATTTTGATCATGTGGCCACTATTATGATTTATTTGACACATAGATAGCCGCCCCATGGATGCTCTTGCATAGAAACTTTGGAAAGATTAATGTAATGTAATAATGTAGTTTAATGATATTGTTAAGCAACTGTCTTTCCTGTGTGTGTCACAGATAGACAGAGAGACACATATTCACTCCAAAATATCACAGGTTTATCATAACTGGATTCCACCGATTTTTATGCTAACTCATGAATGGTCTAAGCTATATTTTTAACATCCTTTATTACTATGAGGAAGAAGGTACATTTTTTGTTTCTTCTACAGCATATTGTTACTTTGTAGGGAAGCTATGTATTATAGATAACTTGAAATACAAAAGTCATCTTTAAAATATTTTTTATTAAAGACTTTGATTACAATAATAAAAGGAAATGCAAACTAAACTTAGAAAAAGAAAGAAAGTAAAAACAAAAAGTGCAAGAAAAAGAAGTAAGATAAAGAAAAAAAGAAATAAAGAAGTGACTTCGAATCTTCATCACAAGTGTAAACACACATAATAAATCTTCATCCCTAGGGTCAGTTTGGTCTAATGCAGGTCTGCCAAACTGGCGGCCTGCGGGCCCGATATATCATGTGCAGGCCACACCCACCCTGGCTCCGCAAAGGCAAAAAACATTGCGATACATCACAATCCGGCCTGTGACGCGATCGAGTTTGACACCCGTGGTCTAGTGGTTAAGGCATCAGGCTAGAAAGCTTGAGATCGTGATTTCTAGTCCTACCTTAGCCAGCTGGGTGACCTTGGACCTGTCATTCTCTCTCAGCCCAACTCAGAATATCACAGGGTGATTTTGTGGGGAAAATAGGAGGAAGGAGTATTAGGTATGTTTATTGCCTTGAGATATAAACAAACAAACAAACAAACAAACAAAACTAAATAAAACTAACTAAATAAAACTAAATAAATAAATAAATAAAACTAACTAAATAAAACTAAATACAGTAACTAAATAAAACTAAATAACTAAATAAAACTAAATAAATAATAAATAATAAATAAATAATAAATGTTACAAACAAATAACTCTTCTTTTTGTATAATCCATCCCTTATCTATATGCAAATCCTCACTATTTCAGTCTTGGCGTCAGCAAAAATGCTGAAAGGGTTACCAGAGCTTTATACAATAGAAACATGTCTTATTTTAACCTTGGTCAAACACACCAACTTTATATACCTTCCTTTTACTTCTAACAATCTTGATTTTTAATTCATGCATATGTTGTCATACTATCCTATCACAAAAAATCCTACAAAATACAAAAGTTATTTTGAAGCTCTTTTATTTAGATTAAAATGATTTATTTCAAGTGGATGGATTGCAGGTGAAATACAAAAACAATTGGGGGAAGGGGGGACGAACAAAACAAGAACATTAGAATAAATTATAATGGGTGAAAAATCATGAAAAACAACAGTTAGGGAAGAATCAAACAGTTTAGAATATAAATATAACAATATGAATAACAATAACTATGAATTAGCAAACTGAACCCATGAAACACAAGGAGTTGGGTGTTTTATGAAAGCTTTTATCCTTAAAGTATGGGGTAAAGTTGCATAATATTTTTAAAAGTTGGGAGATTAAGGGTATTGCCTTATCTCAGTGTCAAACCCCATTTTACAAACCCCAGTTGGGCTAGTTCAAGGAAGCAATAATTACATGGAATTTAGTAAGGTATCTTTAATGCTAGTTGGGGTACAGTCTTGGAAACCGCAAAAGGAATTTGCCATTCTCATTTATAATGAGCTAATTAAAGTAGAAGAGCCAGTTTGGTGTAGTGGTTAAAGGTTCTGGGCTAGAAATTGGGTGACTCTGAGCTCTCCACAAAAGCTAGCTGGTCAGTTTGGAGCCAGTTCTTCTCTCTCAGCCCTAGGAAGAAGATAAGGAGCCGAGGTGGCGCAGTGGTTAGAGTGCAGCACTGCAGGCTACTTCAGCTGACTGCTAGCTGCAGTTCGGCGGTTCAAATCTCACCGGCTCAAGGTTGACTCAGCCTTCCATCCTTCTGAGGTGGGTAAAATGAGGACCCAGATTGTTGGGGGCAATATGCTAACTCTGTAAACCGCTTAGAGAGGGCTGTAAAGCACTATGAAGCGGTATATAAGTCTAAGTGCTATTGCTATTGCTATTGCTAATGGCAAACCACTTCCAAAAAGGTTGCCAAGAAAATGAGGGATTTGCCATATAGTTGACAGAATAGGGCTACCAGAGATCTGGCAAAAGGAGGACCTGTCATCTGGCAGGCACAATCTTAAAATCAAATATTGTCTGGCTTTTTGAATGTCCCTTTTTTTTTTTTTGGACCATTTTCAGAACAGTAGTCAATTCAAACTTTCATGTATTGTGACCTTGTAGATAGTCTGCTTCTTTCTTTCCGTCATCTGTTGACAGATTCAATAGGTTAGATTTATGTCATGTCATTTATTTCTTGATCCCAACAATCAACTTCAGCCAGACCTTTCAACTGTATGATCAGTGTATTCTGTAGATCACGTGACCTATCCTTATGTTTCTGTGGTGAGATTTGAAAAGTCACCATCGCTTTTACATTATTGCTAGCATATGTTCTTAAAGATTTGCTGGAAAAATATTGCAGTTGAAAAAACAGACTTTCTGATGATAGAAAAAATAATTTCAAATATACATAAGTCTAAATGCTTTTATTTATTTATTTTGTTTGTTTTGCAGTTTTGCAGTTTTTCACTGTAATTTTTATTGCATATTCCAAGAAAGTTAGTGTGTCCTCCTTCTCATTCCCTCCCTTTCCAATTTCCCATGTCCTCTTTTGCCTGTTTCACTATCTAACCCTAACCAAGTACAAAGGATTCACCTATAAGTCATGTAGCCTGTCCTAGCAGAAGTCTGACAGACATACAGCCTACTTTTGTACGTCCAGGTGAGTGGAAAGGGAGGGCGCTTCTGAAATCTTTTGTGGAGAAATTCAAAGATCTTGTCAACTGCATTTAGCTTGGTGGGCCCCAAATGCTAGTCTTTCTAAAGTCTTTTTGTTTTGTTTTTTTATTTTAATGAAATGAAACTTTGTTTTGTGGTAGGTTAGAAAATGTCAGAAACTTGGATAATTTTCAAAACTGGGACCAGAACTATGCATCAGACCAAATGACCTATAAGTGGCAATCCAACTGAGTTTTGGGGCAGCGGTACCTTAAACAAATCTTTCCATAGTTTATCAGTTTACTTTTCAAAGGAGGCTTGTCTCCGGTGGAAAAGAATGATTTTCTGAAGCCACTAAATATAAACATTATCAACATTTCTGTCTTGTGTTCAGGAAAAGAAACAACTACACACAGACACATTTCCTGAATTTTGAAACCACCGGGTAATAAAAACAAGAGGTTATTTGAGGGCACTAGATGATTTCTTCACAATGGCATTCAAAATGCTGACAATGAATTGGGGATTGGCCAACAATAAAATTGTTAATAAAATCTGACCTCTGGGAAAGAGCAGTTGCATACGATTGGCTGCAAATATAGCTATCTTATAGGACCATATATACTTAGAAGGTTGCAGACATATGTTCATCTATATGGAAGATCCTATTTAAATCCAGGAAATATACTGTATAAACACACAAACTGGTTTATACTCCTTGTTTATAATCTTTCAAATTGTTATAAATTCTTGCTAAAATATATTTTGGGAAATTGGAATGTGTGGGATATACTTTCATGTTAGCCTACTTAATTCTGTTTTGCATGATTTTAATATAAACTGCCTTGAAGTTTCTTTCATATTCAAAAAATGACAAAATACATTTTTGATACCATAGTAAGTAAACAGATTTCATGAAATGGTTCTCTTAAGTATAATAAAAGACCACCAGTATTTTTAAATACCCCAGACACATCCCACCGAGAAACAAAAAAACAGAAGGAAGTAACATAACATGGCTAAATTTTCAAATCAGAAAAACAAAACAAAGCAAGCAAACAAACAAAAAAATCCAAAAAATATCTTTGTTGTTTCTGTATTTATATGCATATGTGTGTTTTTCGACCTCAACAACTTTTAAATGTGTGAACTTCAACTCCCAGAATTCCCCAAGCAGCCTGGGGAATAGTTTAAACAGTTTTAGAGAACTGTTCTGAGTTTGCACCTCTCTGAATTCCTAATCAATATGTCTATTCTGGAAATCACAAGGTTGCAGAAGGTTGTGATAAGGCATTTTGGGACGGATCTGTTTTATAAAGGCAATTTGGAATGTTTAAAGTGTGAGGAAATTTCTGGAGGCATATGGGGCAAATTAGCAATTATTGTCTCTTTATGCTTTTTTATGCATTTTGATATTGTCCTTAGTTTCTGAACTACAGGCTGATTTTATTGAGCTATAATATTAAGCAATTTACTTTTTTAATTTTTTTTTTAAAAAAATACAGTCTTGGGGCAGCCTAAGGACTAATCTAAATATGTTCATTATCATAATGGTATCAACATGAAAATTCTTTTCTGGCAATTTTTTAGCACAACTAATTTTCCAAAAACCTATTTAAAAAGAACAAAAGGATTTGCTTCACTTTTCTTGCAAAATAAGCAAAATAGAATGGAAATGTCAGCTATAAGAATATATTCTGTCTTAACTAGCAAATCATTAATGAGTCACTTGCTTGTTACCAGTTTGATTTTATTCTCTATTTTTTTGGGCTTTTCTTATTATTATTTTTCTTGCTCAGAAGAAATATAAAGTACTGCCACTGGGCTATTTCGTAACATCAGTAAAATAACTGCAGAGAAGAGTGTTCTTGGGTAGTGTGCAGAGGTGGGTTGCTGCAGGTTCGGACCAGTTCGGGCGAACCAGTAGTTCCGACCACCGGCTGGGACTGCCCACCCGCCCCGGCGCTATCCCGTCTTATATATCTCACTCTCTGGCTCGCTTGCCCCGCCCACGCAGCCCAGCTGATGTCCACGCCTCGCCCACTCTACTCACTGTGGCTGCCCGAGAATGTGTGCTGGAAGCCACGAGCATGAAATCGCCATGTGTTTGAAGCTGCACGCTCACATTTTCGCACTAGGCGAACCGTTTGTTAAATTATGTGAAGCCCACCTCTGGGAGTGTGACAAAGGAGATTAAAAGCCCAGTTCTGATGCTCTCACTCGCTTTGTTCCTGTAACTTCAACAACTACTTTGCATGAATTAAAAAAAACAACACCCTTCTCCACCTAAAGTAGAAGCTTCAGCGAGCTTTCCTTGTGCATGTTAAATATTCTTTTTTTAAAAAAAAAATATGGAACGCTTCACGAATTTGCGTGTCATCCTTGCGCAGGGGCCATGCTAATCTTCTCTGTATCGTTCCAATTTTAGTATATGTGCTGCCGAAGCGAACACGTGCATGTTAAATATTCTGAGAATCATTGGAGGGAGCCCAGTGGTGATGGAGCAATTCATTCTATTCCACCCACAGAATTGGCTCTATGTGTGACTATGGCTGCTTACAGATTATCAAAGAGAAGATGGAAAGAGAACATAGATTTGAGTTTAAAGTGTCATACTTTTTAGAAACAGTAAGCATACATTAAATATAAATATTACACTAGGAAAACAGTAACTCAGACTGGATCTACACTCTATGTCAACTTCCTCACTCAAGGAACAGCTAGCTAATCTGCTTGATGACCTCCACCCCCACTGAAAACAACCCTGACTGTTTTTAGCAAACATTTGATTACTGGCCATTGCACTTGTGGCATGCTGGTTGAGGAAGAGGAATGTTGTTTAGATAAGCAAGGAAAGTCAACTTGAGCCTTTTTCCATAAACATTGTGAAGATAATTAGAAAGGGTTAAGATTGAGTTTGCTGGTAAACTAGGATTGTGAAGTTGACAAGAGACAAGAAGGTAAAGAGTTACTTCCACTCTCAAGGACTGCTGGGTCAGAAACTCACATAGGTAGTAGCTACTGGAGCTTGCAACTTTAATGCTACTAATTGCCCTAACAGGTGGTTTTTTTTCTAGCACTTCCAACTTTTCCTGTAGTTATGTGCTTCAAGCTTAATTTCTAAGTTATGCATTATTTATCATATGGTTCAGGGGTGGGTTCCACTTACCTGCCCTACCGGTTCTGATCGCTCGTGCGCGTGCCCCCATCATGTCGCGCAAAAGACCCGGAAATGACCCTCTGCGCATGTGCAGAAGCCTTTGCGCATGCACAGAGGGTTTTTTTTCAAGCCACAGCAACCGGAGGATCGGTTCGGGAGCGTGGACCGCCGGTCGTCACTGCTGGTTCGGCGAGTGGCGGTAAATTTCTGCTAACGGTTCTAAAGAACCGGTCTGAACATTTTAGAAAATTACCATTATCTCGGTATTTCTCAGATGAAAGGGCTTCCAGTGTAGATCCTGTCAAGATAACCCAGATATCTGCTGAACTTGCTGTCAAGCTGCTGACCAATATTAAGGATTAAATTCTCTGTTTATTATGGCTCTTTTGTTATTAACCCAATATAGGGTAAAATCTAATGAAATAGTTCCACTGTTGGAACTTTATCCTTTGGTGGAACAGATTTCTCATTCATATGAAAAATGTTCGGTCCAGAAGATCCAGAAGCAGATAGTGAAAACCAACATTACACTGTTTACCGTGAGTCATATTCATGTTGCTTCAAGTAAAACTATTAACAGTCCTTTTTGAAACCATTTCCTGTTTTGTTAATTCAGGATTCTGAGAGGACAAATCCGGAAGTGCAATTTAACTTTTTCCAGCTATACATCACTCTAAAATAGTATTGGTATTGTTTTTATAAACATAGGCATACCTTGGAGATATACCGAGTTTAATTCCAGACCACCAAATAAAACAGGTATCACAATAAAGTGAGTCATAATTTCTGGGGTTTCCCAGTACATATAAAAATTATGTTTACATTACTGTAGTCTATTAAGTGGACAATATTATGTCTAAAAGAAATGTACATATTTTAATTAAAATACTTTATTGATAAAAATGCTAATTATTATCTGATTAATAAAAAGAAAAAAATTGAAATATTGCAAGAATTACCAAAATTACAGAGCAATGAAAATTATAGCACCAATAGTCATGCTCGACACAGGGCTACCATAAAGCCCCAATTTGTAAAAAAAAACAAACCCACAATATCTGGGAAATACAATAAAGCAAAGTGCCCAAGGTATTCCTGTATTTTGATTTATAAAGTTTAGAGCTATCGATTGATTGATTTACTTACCTATCAAATTTATATAGCTGCCCATCTCACCCAAAGTGACTCTGGGCAGCAAACAACAAATTTATTTACTTGAGACTCAAATGTATCGTTTGTTTCATGCATAACATTAGGGTACTTATTTGAGTTAAAAGGAGTGGATGATCGCATTAATTTGACCTTGCCCTTCCTGAAGATTTGTTCTTTGCAAACAGCTGCATTACATAACAAGTGAGTTTGTTTTCATGAAAGTTCATTAGGGACATTGCAGGAGGCTGTTGAATGATATTTTAATATAGTTGGTTTTTTTTTTAAAAAAAAAAAACAAATTAGTGGCTGTATATATTGGACTACAATTCCTATCCCTGTTGGCTGGGATAATGAGACTGATTAACTACCGTTGTATGGAGATCTACACGTTAGTGTGTGCTAATGTTTGTTTGAGTGATATTTTATACTCACAAAATTATGCTAACATGTTACATATTAATGTAGGAAGAGATTAATTTTACAATTTATTTATAGGTGATGCATTTAAAGTGTACACCTTTGTTTGATGTTTACCATTAAGAAATAGGTTGTTCATATATCCCCCCCCCTTTTTTTTTAACACAGAAGTGATACCTCCTGCCAATTCAACAAGTTGTCATATTTATTTTCTGGTTGTGCTCTTCACAGATATGTGACAAGCAAATCCTAGATCTTAATTGAATTTTCACATGTACAAGTTGAAAAAGCTCTCCCTTCACTCTGACAGTAGCAAAAGTCAATCTCTGTGTAGGTAGGGAAAAAAAGAACGAATAAAACAGAGAGGGGGAGAGAGAGAAAGAGAAGTGGGCCACCTTTTTTTCCATATAATCTCATAGGCTTTGTTGGGGGTGTTAAGAAAACCATGGAACACTCTTTTTGATGCATGCATTTCTTTTTTCTTCTGACACCTCTCTTTATCTCATTCTCACTCTTTTTCATACTATCTGGGGCTATCCATGGTCCTAAGTACACAGGCTGCCTTCCCACCTCTACCTTTATCCAATTATGTGAGATATACTCTAGACCAACCTTTCTCAACTTTTTCCACCCCGGAGGAACTCTTGAAATCATCTTCTGTTCTTGGGAAACCATTGCATAAAAACTGTTATCTTTACAGGTAGCACTGCACAGTGCACAAAGTTCAAAAAGTGATTTTATTTTTAGTTTTTGCTTTATGCTCTCTCCAGGAACCCTTGGTGGAGCAGTAGGCTACAGCTGAGGAGCAATCCACAGGAATTACAATACAGCAAGTGTTATCATGCTGCAAATTTCAAAAATAATGATGCTTCCCCCCCCCTCAATTCTCACAAAAACCCTAGGGACTTTCACAGAACCCTACATTTCCACAGAAGCCCTGCTGGAGAAAGGCTGTTGTAGACATGAATAGTTGGGCAAGCATTTAGATCACTCTAAAAAAATTTTTTTTCCAGAAAATGATGAAATAGTTTAGTGGAATAGAAGTGGTGACTGCAACAAGTCCGGTTCAAAGAATTCTCCTTGAAAAACTAGAACAGAGCAGTCTGACCAAAGAGTTAAAGCAGTGGCTCCATATGATTAGAATGGTATTCTATCTCCTTTGCATCTGGTTTGCTACTAGACCCCCAAATCATCTCTTGCATATAGGTAATTGTTGTATTTGCTTAGAAACATTTTTGTCCTTCCTTCAATTGTAAAAATCATTTTCTCAAATGATTTACAAATAAAACAATATACATATTTTTATTTATGTATTGATTTATTAGATTTATATGTCACTCATCACAGACATTTCAACTCTGGGCAGCATATACTAAACAAACAAATAAACAAAAAACAGAACAAGATAAACAATTCCAATTAAAATCAACCAGACATTCGTATCCACTCCATTCAGAATCCCAATCATTTTGACCAAAATATCTGAGGAAAAAGCCAGATTTTGATTGCCTTTCAGAAAGGCCATGGTGAGGGCCAACCATATGTCAGGGGACTGTTTGAGAGGGCAGATACCACAATGCAAAAGACATACTTCCAGGGTTCCATCGCATGGAAGGGAAAGAACCTGAAGCATTTCCATCCTACTGAAGTATGTGGGACAGGCAGATAACATTGGGCAGATACAATCCAACAAACAACTTGGTTCTCTTTCATGTAGAGCTAATTAAGTGATAACCAAGACCTTGAATTGGAGCCAGAAGCCTACAGAAAGCCATTGCTGCTCTCACAGTAGTGATGTCACCTATGCCACGGTGTTCTAAACCAGTTGTAGCTTCTGGATGGTCTTCCTGGGCAGCCCCATGTTCAGCACATTGTGTAGTCCACTGAGGAGTTAACTAGGGTGTGAGTAACAGTGAATAGGGCCTCCTAATCCAGGTACAGATGCAAGTAGCACACAGGACAAAGTTCTGCAAAAGCAAGCTGCCACCTGCTCTTCAAGCAGGAGCTGTGACTCCAGGAAGATCCCCAAATTCTGTACTAATGGGGCAGTGCAATCCATCCAGAACCAAAAATCTCCAAGATCCAGGAGACCCCAAAACTACAACCACTTGATTTTGGCACAGTTGAGCCTGAAAAATAATACAGAATATTGATAGCATGTGTAACAGTAAAGCCTATTGGAATCCATTTTATTAAGCTAAATGCAAATCAAAATATAGGATCAAACCCTTCATCTGTAACCAAGGCACCTATCCCACATTCTAGAACCCAGAACTCACAAGTTATTGCCAGCTGCACTTGTCAGATTGGGGCTCAAAATTTGCAATACATGTGGCAGGGAAACCTAAGAAGTTAAAGATCAAAAGAAGAACTCTTTATCTTGATTGCAGGAACATTTGACTGTAACAGAACACCAGATGCCTCTGGAAAAAGATTAAGTAGAAAGGTTTCAGCTCTAATAACCAAATCAGGAACTAAAATTAGGGGGATTGATTGATTGATAAGATTCATAGGCAGCTTCATAGAACAAAAATCCCCCAAGGCAGCATGCAACAACTTAAAACATTAAAATACAAAGCTATCTATATTGGCAGTGCATAGAATATGCCAGTTATTACTCTGGAGATGTCCACATTACTGGTATGTTATTACGGCAGTGGCTGGGTGACACTATCAGCTGCTAATATGGATGGTACTACATCAAAATGATAAAAAGTAAAACCAAGTTAATAATTTAAAATTGAATAACAACATACAGAGATGTCCATTAAGTCCAACTCAGAGCAAAGCCAAGATGAACAGGCCAGAGCCTGCTTGAAAGCTAGAATGTACAAGCTTGGCAGATGTCACTTAGAACACAGTTCCATAAAATTGATTTTAAGACATTATTGATGCAATCCTGTTCCTTATATTCACCAGTGTAACTTAATTCCAAGGCTATGGAATAAAGTTTCCCTGCTTGGACCTTCCAAGAAGCATTGCAAGACATAGATTTTCTACCTCTTTGCTGATTTATTGCTTAGAGCCGTGGTGGTGCAGTAGTTAGAGTCAGCGGTGGGTTGCTCCCGGTTCGGCCCGGTTCTGTGAACTGGTAGCGGTGGCAGCGGGAGGCTCCGTCCACCCGCCCGGGACGCTCCGCCCACCCGCCCGGGACGCTCCGCCCACCCGCCCGGGACGCTTCTGCGCATGCGCAGAAGTGTTGTGTGTGTGCACGCGCGCGCAAACGGGTAGCAATGGGTTTTAGAACCCACTATTGGTTAGAGTGCAGTACTGCAGGCTACCTCCGCTGATCACTGGCTGCCAGCGGTTTGGCAGATCGCATCTCACCAGGCTCAAGGTTGACTCAGCCTTCCATCCTTCCGAGGTGGGTAAAATGAGGACCCAAATTGTTGGGGGCAATATGCTGACTCTGTAAACCGCTTAGAGAGGGCTGTAAAGCACTGTGAAGCGGTATGTAAGTCTAAGTCCTATTGCTATTATCCATTAATTATTTTGCAAAGCAGTTCAGGAAAGTGGTTCAAAGTATGGACAGGGCTCAAGGTTGACTCAGCCTTCCATCCTTCCGGGGTCAGTAAAATGAGGACGCAGACCGTTGGGGGCAATATGCAAATAATGCTTCGATCTTGTAAACTACCCAGAGAATGCTGTAAAGCACTATGGGGCTGTATATAAGCCTAAATGCTATTGCTATTTAAAATATATTTAAATAAATTTAAATACAGAAACAACATAGTATCAATCTGCTGAACACATAATCAGTCTTTTATTATAGGTAATGTATTTCTTATACCCTGTAATTTTTTTTCACTTGGTTTTTAACCTAATTTATTTTAAAATAACACTTTGTTCTTATGACTGCAATTACGTTTGAGAGGGAATGAATTTATTTACAACCCTGCTTGTTAAGAAGTCCTGGGGGCAGTCTATGTGAGTAAGTTCATGTCTATTGTCCTTATAAATTTTATGTTTCCCAGACACAAAGAGCAGGCAATGTATGAATACCATGCTTGAAGGATCTACATCTAATGTTTCTTATTGACTCATTTCAGAATATGATGGTTTGGTTTTGATCCACTTTTTTAAGGTAGTTGGATTTGATTTGCCCTATGATAAGATATCTTAATGTGTTCTTTGGATATTTATTAACTCTGGTTTTGTTTTCACCCATACTGTTGTTCAAGTCTTCAGAATGTTTTGCAGCAAATTGGAGTCATGTCTAGAGCATAAACAGATTACACAGTAAGCTGAGTAGACTTTATAAGTAACATGAATAGCAATAGCATTTAGAGTTATATACCGCTTCACAATGCTTCACAGCCCTCTCTAAGCGTTTTACAGAGTTAGCATATTGCCCCCAACAACCTGGGTCCTCATTTTACCGACATCAGAAGGATGGAAGACTGAGTCACCCTTGAGCCTGGTGAGATTTGAACTTCCAAATTTCAGTCAGCCGGCAATCAGCAGAAGTAGCCTGCAGTACTGCATTCTAACCACTGCGCCACCATATGAATGAATTTCTATCACTGCATTAATCCAGCAATAATGTGGTAAATATAATTCTATTGAAAGATCCCCCTTGAACAATGTACAATATGCGTGCCTGTATCTATTCAGCATATACTAAAAGCCAGTTTGATCTAAAGATGTAAGCACCATTGCTAGAAAGAAGAGATCCTGAGTTCAAGTCCTGCCTTAGCCATGAAAGCCAGCTGGGTGACTGGGAACCAGTCACTCTCTCAATCCAACTCACCTCACAGGGTTGTTGCTGTGGGGAAAATAGGAGGAGGAAAGTATGTTGGATATGTTTTCTGCCATGTATTTGTAAAAATAATAAAGGTGGAATACAAATTAAACAAACAAACAAACATCTGGCCAGGCCTCCATCAAGACTTCTGTCTCTTGGAAGCTTTTGAGCCAATAGAGGAAGAGATGCAAATGTTTCAGTGCTATTCTGGCAAACAGAATAACTGATGGATCCAATCCATTCGTTGTTTATTGCAAACTGATTGAAAGAAACAGTGCAAATATTTAGGAGAGAGTGATTTTTTTCCCCAGAGCAGAACAAGCACAAAGTAGATAATCTGGTTTTTAAAAGAGATGTCACTCCAGTGGTGAAATCCAATTTTTTTTTACTACTGGTTCTGTGTGCGTGGCTTTGTGGGCGTAGTGTAGCTTGGTGGACGTGGCTTGGTGGGCGTGGTGTGGCTTGGTGGGCGTGGCAGGGGAAGGATACTGCAAAATCTCCATTCCCACCCCACTCTGGGGCCAGCCAGAGGTGGTATTTGCCGGTTTTCCGAACTACTCAAAATTTCCGCTACCGGTTCTCTGAACGACTCAAAATTTCCGCTACCGGTTCTCCAGAACCTGTTAGAACCTGCTGGATTTCACCCCGTGTCACTCCCACTCCTTTATTCAATGTAAGAAAGATATGGGAAAACTATTAAAAACAAATGTCTATAGAGATTCTCAATCATCCAGGCCATGGTTGTCCCAAAGGTGCTTTTTCAATAAGTAAGTTGACTTTGGTTTTCAACAAACAAAATCTAGTTGCCTTTTGAAAAAGCACCTTTGGGTATTAAAAGCAAAGCCCTCTTTTTATGAGCCTAGAAAGTATAGAAAAAGGTACATCAGACCAATATTTATATAAGGCATATTTGACGTTCTTTTTAATCTACTTTATGTGGTTAAAGGGGAAGAGGGCAGACCTGTGTTCATTGAAATATTGTTGAGTCCTGAGTAGCATGGCCAAGTATGGAAAGTGTAATCCACTATAAGGATATATGAAATACAATAAGTCTTTTTTTTTCTATATGACCCTTGAATTACAGCTCCGAATATATAGATTGAAATCTAAGTATTCAATGGACTTTGCATTTTTCTTATTACTGAACACCATTTTTGTACCTGAAACACACAGAAATCACATGTATTTAAATATATCATTTAAAAGAAGAAAACATAGTTACAATTATATTAAAATATACAATATTAGAAACAGGAGGATTATTTAAGAGGATTATCTTTCTACTACAACAAAAACAATGCAGACCAGAAGTATGCATCACAAATTTGCATTCTTACAGGCAGAGCAGTTTTAATATTCTGCTGTTGGAAGGAAAATCCATCTGGTTCAATTCCAAGCTGGGAGAAAGACGCTGGAAACAACATGGAGGCTGATTAGAAAGAAAGTTTATTGAACAGAACCACAAAGACAGTGTGCAGTTCTGGGTCAGCTGACAAAATGGAGTTTAGAGTGGGTGGGTTTTTATACCTTCTGGATTCCTATGGGGGTCACGTAGGGGTTATGTAGGGGAGTTATAGGCAACAGTGTCTATAGGCAAAAGAAGAAATGCAAATCCTAGGTGTTTGAGCTAATTTTGTCAACCTTTTGTTTGTTGCTTATCTGAGTTTCTGTCTTGACCCAGTCTTTCTGAATGGATTACCAAATCTGCATTTCTAAAAGCTGGCCTCCTCAGTTTCTGCTTGGGGCAGGGAAACTAGGGCTGGTTTCTGCCTCCCTTAAGATTTTTTCATTTCTCCTTTAGGGGAAATATTTTATTCTGCCTTTTTAATATTTCCCAAAATATTTCATTCTTCTAGTTGGGGGGGGGAGGGGTTTCCC
>QLTV01012184.1:4701419-4722849 GCA_003457575.1 Thermophis baileyi | reverse complement strand
TTCAGTTCCCCTTTGGGGGAAATATTTTATTCTGCCTTTTTAATAGTTCCCAAAATATTTCATTCTTCTAGTTGGGGGGGGGCGGGGTTTCCCACACTGCTCTGCCTATTCCAAAGTGAAATCATGCTTCCTATTCTCAGCACTCTACTGACAACAGATAGGCAGATGAGTAGAAGTCTTCACTGCCCTTGCTGTTATTATCCAGCTAATTCTATGAGGGGGAGGGATGATTCCCTCCTATTCTGAACAATGGAAAAGCTTGTGTCCATTCTCATGTTGGTAGAAATGCTATTGGCAGTTGGGGATTGATTATTGATCAAAGTGGGTTGATAGGGTATATTCATTTCTACCTTAATCCCCACCAACATAGTTTCTTTTAAAATTCTCATTTTGGAAGAAGTACCCAACAGGGAGGCTGGAATGTGACTGTGATCCAAATCCTCACTCTGGTGCCAAAGATCTCCTTAGGATCCTTGAAAGAAACTCTGACACAGCCAATGGATCTTGGGTTCAGTTATCACACTGTTGCTCTCGCTCTCACACTTATTTCACTGATCTCAAGCAGCAGGATATCTTTGACTTAATTATTAGCATTTGGGCATAACATAATTTTACATGAATAACAGCATTTCCCTCAAAGGCATAATTTCCTTAGAAAGTATATATATCACAGGATAGATAAATATTGGTTTTGACTGTTAGCCTCCTTGCTCCTGTTCCTAATTCAATAGCAGAAACCCATGAGTCATCAGATACCAGTTCTAACTTGAAAGCCTCTATGAAGTGCTTTTTGCTTAGAAAACCACAACCTGATACTGTGCAGGGGCACGTCATGTCCGCTGACTGAACTAGGAAGATGAGTTATAAAAATACAGGAATATACACAGGTTACATCTATCACTGCACGTAGTCCTGAGGCATTGATCTTTCTTTAGATGCCTTTTGTGAAAGATCCTGTACATGTTTCAGTAGATCACTATCTAGGGATTAATAATAATAATACATTAAAATATAAACAAGGGCTAATTAATGAAGTGACTGTCAGATAAGTTAGCTGACTTTCAAGCAAGTTTTACCTGAAAAATCAATGTGTTAATGGCTGTATCTATGTTTATAAATCTTGGACAGTTAGATCATATTGCATCTGGACAACTGAACATGGGAACAGCTCTCTAACTTGTTAAGGGGTTCATTAGTGAGTGGAGAATAACTACATAAGAGTAAGTGATAGTGTTGAGTCAGCTGAAAAAACACCATGGAATCTCCAAGGCCTGCCATAATGTTTACAGATTTAATTGGGAGAAAGCTATCAAAGTGAACAAGTGAAAGTAAAATCTTCCTGGTAAGCAGTTAGTACTTACTTATATAACTGAACTATTATACTCAGGGTATTATAATTTCCTTATTATACATCTATCACTGCACGTAGTCCTGAGGCATTGGTATTTCACTACCTAGGGATAGTAGATCACTATCTAGGGATTAATAATAATACATTAAAATATAAATAAGGGCTAGTTAATGAAGATGGTGATGGACATGTTAGATCTTGAGAAAAAACAACTAATCTGGAAAATCTTCTCAGCAAATCATGCTTTTTGTCATATTATTACAACGTGTATCTATGGCTGTCCTCTGACCGACTACCTATCTATAAGTCCTTTCAAAAGATTTTCAGGCAAAAGTGACAACAGAAGTAGTTATCATCAGTTGACCATCAGAAGCTAAACTGGGTCTAGAGAGGCTATATTGGGTTTAAAGCAGTGACCCAGGATCTGAACCTTTGATTTGTGGTTATATCAGTGGTGAAATCCAATTTTTTTTACTACCGGTTCTGTGGGCGTGTCTTGGTGGGCGTGGTATGCTTGGTGGGTGTGGCTTGGTGGGCGTGGCAGGGGAAGGATACTGCAAAGTCTCCATTCCCACCCCGCTCCAGGGGGAAGGATACTGCAAAATCTCCATTCCCACCCCACTCCAGGGGGAAGGATATTGCAAAATCTCCATTCCCACCCCACTCTGGGGCCAGCCAGAGGTGCTATTTGCTGGTTCTCCGAACTACTCAAAATTTCTGCTACAGGTTCTCCAGAACCTGTCAGAACCTGCTGGATTTCACCCCTGGGTTATATAGATAATACTGAATGACTCCAGCAGATGTAGGTGGGAATATGATGATAAACTCATTGCTTTCTGACCAGCTGGGGTGTGTGTGCATGCACATGCGCACGCACACACACACACACTCGCACGCACACACACAGAGGATGTAGTCTGACTTGGTAAAAATACAAGGAACTGGCCTTCAGCCCTTTGCTTGTCAACAGAGGCATGACTCCTGCTTTGGCTTTACCTTCTCTGATTTCAGATTGTTCCAGTTCCAGCCACTGACCTCAAAAACCCTGAGCTTGGGAATATGACATACCTCCACGTCTAGACATGACTACAGCTGCCTGAGACCCTGGTCTGGCACAGTTAAGAGACCTGAGCTGTATATCTCTCTCTTAGTGAATTTGGATTAGATCAAGCCAATAATATCCAATCACCAGTCCAAGAAATTCACAGTGGCATGTACTGCAAAATAATATTAGAATAATTTTCAGCATGCAAATCATTTCTAGTCTTCTCATCCTGCATAACAATAAGTGTCAGTAATTAAGTCTAGCTCCCAGGCTTAGCTGAAATTAAGTGATTTGCCTAGAGATAGGCAATATGTTGATGGTTGAAATGGAATGGATTCCTCTTCTCCTCAGAGCAAGTCAACTGCTAGATAAACTTTAGCCAAGAACAACATTTTCCAAATACCCACATTGTTATACTGGGACCAGGAGCAGATTTAGATGAAGTACTGATTTGCTCATCTTTTCATTTAAATGGGCAAAGTTGTCCGTTTCACAGCTTTGATACATCACCTGCACACATGATTTATTTCTGTCACTTAACACTACGCAGCTGTATGCAAGGATTTGATTATAGTTATTCAGAGGTACATGGTTTAGGAAGTGGTGAGGAATGGGTCCATTTTCTAAATATATCTATTTCAGCCCTGGAAAAAACACATTGGGAAAGAAATGCCAGGAAAATTCAGGAAAAAGGAGGAACAGGAAAGGGAACATGATATTACTGAAGGAAAAATCAAATACTGTAAATGTGATGTCCTTGTTATTTGTCAGGAAAGGATATTATAGCCATACATATTATTTTACAAAAAAGATTGAACATAAAAAGCAAGCAATTTCTTTTTTCTTTTTAAACAATAAATAGTGCTTGCTTATAAAAGCTCATTTTGAAGATTCTACTATTTAAAGCTCTCATAACTATCCTCTCTACCAAGGAAAATAACAGTGGCAACAATTGTTGAAACAGAGAGAATTTGCAAGTAGCTGAGGGAAAATGAGAGCCAGTTTGGTCTAGTGATTAAGGCACCAGGCTAGAAACCAGGAGACTGTGAGTTCTAGTACTGCCTTAGGCATGAAAACCAGCTGGGTGACTTTGGGTCAGTCTTCTTCTCTCAGCACAACCCACCTCACAGAGTTGTTGTTGTGGGGAAAATAGGAGGAGGAAAGTATATTTTCCACCTTGAGTTATCTATAAAATAATAAAGTGAGATTAAAAAGAGGAGACATTCACCGCTGGAGGTGGTTGATGGGATAAGAAGGTCTAGATCCTGTGCCATCTACTGTATTTCCTTGGTTCTAGTTTTTATTTAGCTTTTAAAATTTTAAATGTTTTTATATTTATCTTTTTACTCTTTGTAAGGCCCCCCAGAGTTGCCTTATTGGAGATATGGGCAGCATCTAAATTTAGTAAAATTAAAAATTAAAATAAAAACTAAAAATACGGGAAATTTAGTGGAGAAGCTGAGTTGTTAAAATGATAAAGAAAAACTCTCTGCTCATTTTCTGCTATCCATTTTTCTCTTCTACCTTTCTCTCTCTGTCTTTCCTTTGTCATCTTCTCTTCCCCAAGCAAGACCGACTGCTTTTGTCAGAGCTCTGCTCTGGGCTTTAGACATTTTGTTGAAGGCCAGTTACAGCTCTAGAAATGGAGATTGTCCAACTCTCCCCTAAATCATGTCATTGATAATATATGACACAGGACTGTTAATTCAGACATCTTTCAATGCTGGTTCTGGAATAACAACTATGAGATACTCCTCATATTATGCATGTCTGCTGTTAAGTTACAATGGTATATTCATTCACCTCAAAAAATATCCATGTGCCAGGAAACTAAGACCAACTGCAAGTTCATAACTTGTGTTTTTATGTAATGCTGCAAACACTGCATGTGTGCTGCATTATAAATAATAAACACTACCACATTTTTTGTGTTTCCTATATAATAGAGTTTTGGGACAGGATAGAGCAGGGCTGTCAAATTCGTGGCCCGTGGGCCAGATGTGTCACGCGATGGCCATGCCCGGTTTAGCAAAGGGGGAAAACGTCGTGATATATCACATGACACCGCTGTGACGCTGCGAGTTTGACACCCCTGGGATAGAGGATCTCATCTAAGATGTGACTTCTGTCTTCCTGTCTGAATTTTGCAGCACTGTCTAAAGTTCTGGAAATAGTTTAGAAAATTCAGGAATCTTTTTACCATCTACTATGCAATCCACACAGATTCTATAATGTCCTAAGTCATCCTCTAGCAGTATGTTTTGATCTGTGGAGACCAGCGCATGTTGAAACATCTCTTGCATCTGAACTTTGAATTTCAGGCAATCTGGCATGGTATGTCATTTTAGAACATCTAAATGGCAATCACCTGAACTTCCACACAAGGAAAGGTCTCTTCCATTGTACTAGAATAATTCAGTAATAGAAATTGTCAATTGGACCAATGCTTTTTTATTCAAGGTACTAGTTAAATAAAATTCTAAGAGTTACTTCAGCACTTTGTGCATTTCTGCATTCCCATTTTCAATTAATACTCCTACTTAAAGGAAGAAAAAAATATATACTGACAAACGATGCAATGAGAAAGCAGTTCAGTAAGCCAGATTAATTCTCTGTTGTTGAGACTTTGCCAACCTTAAGAAGACCCTACCTTAGCGGTGTTTTTGGGAACCCTCCTACTTTGGACTTGGATATGAATAGGGATTCAAGATATATCCATATTGATTTTCTGTGAAAAATAATGACTTGTAACCAGTATAATTCAGGCCACACAGCTAGTTCTTCATTACGTATTTTTTGGCCAAGACAGGCTACCAAAAACAAGTCTACATAAATATTCCAGGGCTAAATGCTAACTTGCATGCATGAAATAGTTATCAAATGTCCCAGAAAGAGTATTTATATCTCCATTGTTTTAATGGAGAATGTTTATCAGGCTATTTAATGTGGATGACTATGTTTATCCCTTAATGTTAGAGCCATACAACGATAAGAGTAAAACAAAATTCTTACCAAGATCTATCCATCATTCTGCCATTCTGGGAGAACAGTCACATTTTCAGTGCATTTTGGAACATCATCAGGGCCTAATATATAGGACTTAATATTCACATAAGACATTAATCCTGTTTCATTGGTGCTTCTCATATTTTGTCACTGGTCCATATCTTGACTGAAAAAAATTGGGTATGATTATGCATCACAAAACCTAATGGGGGATGGATACATAGGTTTTGTCTCTGGCATTCTACTATTAGGCAGAGTGCAGTAAACATTAAAATATCCATTTTGCACCCTTCCTTTGAAGTAGCTGGCTGGCAAAATATTAATTCAACTAATGAAAAGTATTTATCCCAGTATTTTGTTTGGTTGGTACTCTCAAGCCTTACCTGTTTTCTTTAGCCCGTGGAAGCTTTCAATGACCAAATCGGTTTTTTAAGTCTGATCTTAGTACATGAAACAAAACTGAATACAGTCTTTGACAAAAAAAGGTTGTCCAACCTTCGGATAAGAAGCAGAGGTAACAATAATAATTGTGAGTGTCCTTGGCATATAAGGCAGTTGCTTCTAAAACAGCTGCCCGGAAGAGAATAGTGGAATAGCAGTGAAAGTAATTAAAAGGTTTTTCTTTCTTTTCCATTTTTTTTTAAAATCTACAAGATGAAATAAAGGGCATATCTCACATACTAAAGATTGAGATCAATGCCAAAAGAAGCATATTAATTTTTGGATGGATATCAAACATAATATGGCTATCACGCCTGGGCAGCAAAAATCCAGCTAACCACTAGATTGTGGCAAAGAACAAATTATTTCTTTTTTTCTATATAAAGAGTGCTTGATCCACAAACACAAGGTAAAAGAAATGATCTGTGTCTGAGTGAATATTCTATAATCGGCTGATTACTTTGATCAAACAAAACAAAGTTATAATGGAAGATCTTAATAGAGAACAGAACTCTCTGATCTGTTCCAAAAGTTGGAACATTGGCTGAAAATAAATTTTGTCTTGTGGTGTATTAGCACAAAAAGCTGCCATGTGGGGAAAAAAAGGGAAAAGGGCTGATGCTTATTTAGAATATCTTTATAAATTGCTATAAGAATCTTGGTTCTTTTATTAAGAAAAAAAAGATATTAAAGACACCTTTATAAATGTATTACCTCAAACACTTTTGTGGATCTCAGTTCACTGTATGAGGTGTATGGAGATAATGAAAAAAAGGATGAAGAGAAAGGTGAGTAATAACATGTATTTAGAAGTGACCAAATATGACAGAATACCAGGTGGGAAACAGACAATCTTGAATTGAATAGCTACTTAATACTTTTTGTGTAGTAAGAAACCTTGGCCTTTGTTTAATCCTCAAAAATGGTATTAAATCTCCTGAACAATTCTAGCTCAGCAGTTTTGAGAAGGAACTGGTCTTTAATCTCCTTTTCTCACTCTGAGGTCAGTGACAGTTTGTCTTGGGGAGTTAAAATGCTGCTTCTCTGAATTTTGAGTATTGCTATTAGTGGTGTGAGACTGTGCTTGTTTATTGCTTCTGAGGCAATGTCTCTCAACCTTCTCAGCTTTAAGATGTGTGGACTTTGTGCTGGCTGGGGAATTCTGGGAGTTGACATTCACACATCTTCAGGTTGCCAAGGATGAGAACTACTGCTCTAAGGCATGGGTATTGTGAAATAATATTTTGAAAGCAGATTTTGTTTTCTCAATACCAGTAATGCCTTCCTGGGTAAAGTGTATTATTTTCATGTAGTCAGTTTCAGTTTTCACCCATACTATAGAGGGTGCTTCAGAGTTTGGTACTCTCTCCATTCCTGTTTAACATCCATTACCATGGGATGAAGTATCATCAGTAAGCTGATCATATCCAACTATACATCTCTGCTCCTTAGTGAACTAAGCAATGCTTTTGAGGTCCTCTTTTAGAGGGTGTGTGTGTGTGTGTGTGTGTGTGTGTGTGTGTGTGTGTCTAGATTGGGAACCATCAGCTCATGACAGAGTATTTTGGATCTTCCAGCTCAGGAAATTTACTATCTTCGGTGCTGGGAGAGGCTGCATTGCCTCAAACAGACCGGCACGAAATCAGGGGGGTCTTTCTGAACTCACTACTCCTGCTCAAAGAGGAAGGGCCTTTATACAGCTTCATACTGTGTACCAGTTACTCCCATTCCTTGACTGAGAGGCTCTACTCCTAGTCATTCATGCCCTGGTCAGCTTCCAACCCTAGTTAGAAGTTGTGATATCTTTCCAATAGTATAAGATTATCATTATAGATACATGTCAAGTCCTAAGTTCTTCATAAATGTATAATTTTCGAGTACATTATTTCACACAGTATGAGCAACTTTGAAACTTATGTTTTTAAAGCACAAGCCTGAATATTAGAGGCCTCTCAAATATTTCAAGCATAAAAAGGTTGACATGCAATACTTTTGCTGAAAGAAAATGAGTCTTTTGATCAATTTATCTCACTTTAATATCATAAGAAATATATTTAACACTGTCTATATCAAATATTTTGAAACAATGAGCTGCTTCAATTAATACCATTTTGTATCCAAATATTCAAAAAAATGTACTGATCAGTAATTTTTTACCTGGTATGATTGCAAGGTGTCAATTGTCCATGTAAACAGGGATGTAATTTAAATTTCCATTTGCAAATCATCCAATAAGTCTTGCAAATTTAGCGCCGAAAAAAACAATTTAATTTGGCCAAAAGGAAACCCAAAGCATTGGGAAAGAAGTTATATATATTCGTAAAAAGTACAAAGGTTAGGTTCTTTTTTGTAAAAATAGCTGAATTCTTATTCTGCAATAATCCACATAACCTTTACCATTATTAACATGATTATTACATTGTCTTTATTTCTAATATTTACTTTTCCATACTGCATTTTAAGCATCACTTTTACACAGCTTGCCTGGATAAATATTTGGGGTACAATTCACCAGAGATAAGTACAGTGTAAACTCATTTATTTTTATAAGGAACATTTAAGCAAAATGTTAATGCTCTCATTGAAACCAAGAAGCGTTAACAATGGATATTATCTTAAGCTGGACTGTACTCTTAACAGGGAAAGTCCTCTTTTCTTTTTTGCTCATAAAAACTCTTTTTAGAGTGTAGAGTACAGTCTTGCACTCACTAACCTCTTGCTGTTGATTAGATTATGTTGCACAAGTTCAGGCACAAATATTTAATCAGACTTTTCTGCTGCTGCCAACTCTCCCAGTCCTGTTGCTCCATAGCAAGGACTCTAGTGTTCCTGCATTAAACAATCACCTTCCTCAAAAACAAAATGCAATCTATAAACATTCCGCCTCATTTCACTTCCAAGCCCTTTGCAATGAAAGCAAAAGCTATCTCTGTTCCCCTCAGTGCTTTATTTAGAAAAGATTAATTCAAAGCTGTGAAATAAAACTGTGTTGAGTGACAGTTCCCAGAAGAACAGCTGCCCACATTAGATTTTCATCATTGCCTGGCCAATGAGATCTGCTTCAGGTCAGTTTTTTCCACTGGCACAATGCCTCAAGGAGAAGACTTAGGGTTCACCTTCTGACAATTCCCATTCGTACCTAGAGGCCTCATGAATTAAGAGCTGTGACAGCATCCAAAAGAAGCTACTGTACTTACCTCATGCTTTGAAGTGAAATCAGGTTCTTAACTAAAAACCATAGAGATCAATGCATTATTATATTTGAGGAGCTAGTATCTGGGATAGCGTGCACTACAGTAACTGCTATTGCATATGAGCTATGTCCTGCTATGAAATATGAAAAAGTCTGCAGTGATGAAAAAGTCTGCAGGGTTGGGAACCCTGGTTAGGAGGTGATCTGGAGAAGGTAAATTTGCACTCCTTAGTGTAGGGGTCTCCAACCTTGGCAACTTTAAGACTTGTGGACTTCAACTCCCAGAATTCCTCAGCCAGCTTAGCTTTGCTTTGCTGGCTGAGGAACTCTGGGAGTTGAAGTCCACAAGTCTTAAAGTTGCCAAGGTTGGAGACCCCTGCCTTAGTGTTCCATCCTACTTCTCTTCTGGCACGCTTTGCCGCTTCTTGTCTTTTCCCTACCTATTTATTTATTTATTTATTTATTTATTTATTTATTTATTTATTTATTTGTTTGTTTGTTTGTTTGTTTGTTTGTTTGTTTGTTTGTTTATTTATTTTTCACATTTTTTTGAGCTGCCCATCTCCAAGAGGGACTCTGGGCGTTGTACGATAAAATGTTAAAATATAAAAACAGCATATAAGAATTTTAAAGAACTAAAGGTTCAGGGATGATTGAAACCTCTTGAAAATTAGTTTAAAAGGCAGGGCTCTCGGGGTGCCAACTAGCCCCAAACAAGGCTTCAAAGCCATATTTTAAGTCCTTTTCGGAAGGCCAGGAGAATGGGGACCTGCCTCACCTCTAGGGGGAGATTATTCCATAGGGCGGGAGCATATGAGTATACCACATCTGTACATTCCCTCTCTTCTAGCTTGCCCCATTCAGACGTCCTCCTATTTGTTGCAATTACACTTTCCAGCATGCTTAATCAGTATTGTCTTCAGTCATGTTGACTAAGAATTTTGGAAACTATGATCTTCATAGTTTTGGAGACTGTTCAATTCATTAGTTCTGTCTTATTTCCTTAACTTACTTGGTAGCAATCCTGCACTTTTTCTTTTCTCTTTTTCTCTGAACTTCTAAAAGACTTTGGATGTGTTACAGAATAATGTTGCACTTAAGAGATTTTCTTTTCACTTGTCCTCACCTTCTTTAGGATAAGGAGGCAAATATAATTGCAAGACAAGCCTCTGCCTTCTTTTTATTTCAAAGATGCATTTCAAAGATTCATAGTGCTGATTTTAGGGGCCAAGTCTAGGTTTATGCCCGGTAATCCTATCTGTATAGTTAGTAGTCTGTATACTGGTAGTCCTTGCTTAGTGACCACAATTGGGACCAATAACAGTCATTAAGCAAAGTGATCATTAAGTAAAATCCACAAATTTGCTTGCTGTCCTACTTCAGCTTTCCTTTGCTTTACAGATCTGCAAAAGACAAAAATGCAAAGATTGGTTGCAAAGTTACTTTTTCATCACTATGAAAGTAACTACGAACTGCCACTAAACAAAGCAGCCACTAAAGAAGGACTATCTGTAATAATCTTACATCACTCTTGGAGTCAACAGATATGCTGATGGAAAATCCAGAATTCCCATCCATAAAGGCTACTGCAAAGTTATTATTAGACATTTGTTTTGCAAACTGCAGTGGAACAGATCAAACTTTCCTACCGGAGGCTAGCTGCTAACTGTGCTTAGTCTTCCACTGAGAGAATCCAGAGCCTGCCAATTGCATACTAGACAGATGGTCATGTAACACAACTTGGCTATAACCATGAAACTACTTGGTCCCCAGAAGTTCTTGTTCCTGTAAGTGAATAAACATATCATAAAACCAAAGAAACAAACTCTGAGACATCACAGAGACAACTAGCAGGCACTGTTGAAAGGAAATGGTTTCATAAAAGGTTAGAGCATTTATTCCTAATTAAAATGAGGCATAGATATTTTTGTGGTTCTGCAATGTATTACAATACAACTGATGTATCAGAAAGCATTGCACTAAGATTAAATTAAATTAATGAGAGCTGGTTTGGTGTAGAGGTGAATGTGCTGGCCTAGAAAACAAGACACTGAGTTCTAGTTCTTCCTTAGCCATGAAAAGTGGCTGGGGGACTTTAAGCCAGTCATTTTCTCCTACCTCAATCCACCTCAACAAGATGAAGCCTACAAGTATCTGGGCATTTTAGAGTTGGATAAATCAAGCATGGATAAATTAAAAATGTGGTTAGTAAAGAACATATCCAAAATGTGAGAAAAATGCTGAAGACAAAATTGAATAGTGGTAACACCATGAAAGCCATCAATACCTGGGCCACATTGTTATATGATACACTGCTGGAATTATTGATGGACACAAGTTGAACTGGACAGTTTGGACTAAAAAGCCAAAAAATCTAATGACTATTCACTATATATATTACATCCCCATAATGATATTGATAGATTATAAGCAAAAACAGGACAAGTGTTAAGTTCATAGAATTCTTCCCTCTCTCAAATGCTTCTCCTTTCAATAAAGGAGGATATTTGTATCTCAGGGTTGAGATGAGGGGTCCTTGGTGCTTTCTGAGCTTGGTTGTTTTCTTGCAGACATTTCATTACCCAAACTAGGTAACATCGTCAATGCTGGGTAATGAAACATCTTCAAGAAAACAACCAAGTTCAGAGAGCACCAAGGACTCTTTCTTTCTCCTTTCAAACTAAAAAGAAAATTATGACTACATTAGAGAAACTCTGACTCTTTTAAAGCAGAGGGGTACATCTTCAGGTTCCAGAACTTCAGGTAGCCAGCTCCAGAAAACCATGAGAGTGGTCTCCAGGATGAGTTACCAAATGGTAATTTTTAATCTGAAAAAAAAAGTAGAGAACTAAAGAATAATCATACTAGAAATGTTTAATTATAATAGGTGTAAATGAAATGAAATCAACATTTTTGTGATGGCCTCACCCAATACTTTTGTCAGTAAATCTCCAGCCTTTGATTCAAAGAACATGGGCCTTGCCCCAGAGAGATCCACACATCCTCAATTAGACTACTTAATTATAATTTAACAAGCCTGCAGAACATTTATCCCAACTCTTTTGAATGAGTTACAACTGAACTAATCAGAATTTCCCCAACACTGAACTTCAGGTCCCTAGTAGAACTTCCCAGAATAAATAATGTCACTTTTTGCCTTCCTTTTTTAATGAAGTGGTATTTTTACTACCTGCACCGTGATTTCATCAGTTTTTCCTGCCCTGATAAGTCCTTTGAGCCTACAGGGAAGGGTAGGGAAAGAGTGTAATGGGGAAGGAGACAAATGAAAAAAACCAGAAGCAAACTTTCCCACCTCTTTTATTAACTGACAGATCTGCAGGGCTGAAGCGTTGATCTGTCAGTTTACTTCTTCTTTATAATGCCAGTCTTGGATTTAGTATTAATACTATTATATACCGTACTTTTGACACTCCTGATCAGAGATTAATTGAAACTATTTTACAATAGAAAAAAATATATCCTCTTCCTCCTTCCCATTCTTTCTTATGTCATATAGTGCCCTTTCCCACAATTACACTTTTTGAAGTAATTGAGTGGGCCATTTTAAGCAAGTTTAATGTGACTTGGAGTTTGGTTCTAAGTCATGTTTGCATACCTTCCATCTGTATTATTACTCAGGCAGTTGACCTGATTTCAGTAAGAGCACTTGACCCCATGTCAGGCAAGAGGGAGAATTCTGCATTCCACTCGTCTGGGGTGAATAAAATAGAAGGCTCCGTAAGAAAAGCCACCAGATTTCAACCTTACACCTCTTAATGAGCATTTCTTTTTCTGTTAAATGCAGGTGATGTTTTCTTATAAGGGGCATCCTGGTACATCATGTAATCACAACAAAGCACACCGTTTCCCAGTTTCGATACCCTCTGGCAATTTGAGTTTCAAATGTCTAATGTGAAGCAGAGATTCTATGAGCAAACAGGGTGACTCACTGTCTGATAGAGAACTCCAGGCCAAGCTGGTAAACAATCTCAACTGGTCCTATCTGGATTTCCAAAGCCTGTCGAATGATTTCGCTGAGAGCGTATTTTCTATGGGCTCTTGCTGAAAACCCAAATGACTGATTTTCTAGACCAAACTGTTTTTCAAATTAGATTCTGTACTGAATGACAAAAAGGTCACCGTAGAAGTATGTATTCATTAAAATGCCACAAACATCCTAATACGTTTATAGTATTATGCAATTTTGAAGATTGCATAAACGTGGTTTTTCAGAAGATCTGACTGGAATCAGCCAGTTCTCAGAATCTTGTTTTTTGTGAAGCATGTGGCTGTTTAATTCAAAACTGCCCAAGCTCTTTGCACTGTCTATACTTTTTTTACTTTTTCTGAGATACTTTAAAATTTGGTATAAGTATCCTAGAACCTCCTTCCCTCATCTACCATGGGGAGGAAGTTTGAGACAGATTTTTTTTTAGTACTACATATTAAAGTTTTACCTTATTTTACCCAACACCCAGTACAAACATGTCATGAAAATATTTTTCCCTGCTATATCCCTTGAAGTTGCCTTCATGGCAGCCATGTTACAGACTTAAAGCTGTAATCTCCCTTGTTTTCTGACACCATCCAACTTCTGTTAGACTTTCGGCTATTCTGCACAATCCTCTAACTCAGGGGTGGGTTCAAACTTACCTCACTGCCAGTTCGCTTCCTCCTGCGACGTGGGATTTTTCGCGCAGTGCCGAAAAATCTGGGGGGAAAAAGCCAAAAACAAGATGGCGCCGCATGTGCCGCGGGTCGCTACTGGTTCGGGTGAACCGGTCCGAACCGGGAGCAACCCACCTCTGCTCTAACTATGGCTTGGAAGGGCCCCACTACCATTTGTAGAGAAGATGTCCTCCTGACAGCAGCTTTCTCTGGTGACTACCACATGAAACAGTAGAAGCAAGCTATCTCAATGGGGAACTTTCCTTGAGGAAGAAGAACAGTTTTATTCTTCTTCCTCAAGGAAAAAAACAGTCTAGTTGCCTTTTGAAAAAGCACCTTTGAGACAACTATGACCTGGATGACTGAGAATCTCCAGACATTTAGAAGCAAGCTAAATCCATCCATTTTTAAAGTAGCATTTTCCATTTTCTCCTGACAAATGATTCATTCATAATCTTGATGCTGATGCAGCTGGGATCAGCATCTGCTTAACTTGTGTTTAGCTTCTTGAAGCTACTGAGGGCACACATCCTCTTCTAAGGGTCACCATGTACTGCCTTGCATGGCCATTTGGGCTTTGGCTGGATTAAAAAAAATGAACACCTGGTTTCTGCGGAGGCATCTGTCCATATAGTATCTTATTCTCATTTACAAAGTGCTGTTCAGGCAATGGAAATATTCCTTATGTACACTTATTCTAGAAAACTACTAGACTTATTATTAAAGAAGTGTTCAGTAGACCCCTTCTTCAGTGTTTCAAAAGACCAATAGAACTGTCTTTTTCTAAAGTGGGGGGGGGGAAGGGTAGATCTGTTTAAACCTGGGAAAGAGATGTATTGCTAGTTCTATTTCAAATGGGCACATTCAGTGCTTTCTGCTGCTTCTGCAGACAAGGGGTTTTGCATGGTCGTGCTTTTTCACTCTTCAGGGCGAGTGATTGGTGATGATTTTTCCCAGCAGCTGCTAACAATATGTGAGAGGAAAGGACGCAAAGCCAAATAAATCTACCCATTGCTTCCCTGAAACTGTCTTGAAGTAAGCTATAAGGACCAGTCACAAACTCATTGCTGAAACAGATTAAAACACCAATATACGGGGTAGCATAAATTATTTCAGCATATTTTTTTCTGATAACTGAAACACTGAAGAAATCCTTAACACAACATGCAAAAGAGCCCTTAGTCACCTTGGAGGGAAGTCAGGTGACTGCCGGCTGCCTGAAATTTGGCAGTTTGAATCTCACCAGGCTCAAGGTTGACTCAGCCTTCCATCCTTCCGAGGTCGATAAAATGAGGACCCAGATTGTTGGGGGCAATATGCTGACTCTGTAAACCGCTTAGAGAGGGCTGTAAAGCACTGTGAAGCGGTATATAAGTCTAAGTGCTATTGCTATTGCTATTAAACAAAGAAAACATAGGTGAACAACAAATCTCATGCCAGAATAGTTCTCTATTAGTTCAAAAATAGCAGCTAGTGCTACAGTAAAGAAGTGAAAAATGCCATTGCATTCTCAAAACCAGTTGTGATCTGTTCCACAGTTAATCCCTGGTCACATCTACAGGATATACTTCTCCTCAGTGGTGGGTTCCTACCGGTTCAGACCGGTTCGCTAGAACCATTAGGGGAAATTTGGCCTGGGTCGCCGAACCGCTAGTGATCTCTAGCTGGCCACGCCCCCGAACTGGTCGCCCGGTCGCCACTCGCTCCCTTGCCCTGCCCGGTTGCCGATCTCACCCCCGCCCAGTCGCTGCCCGCCTGCTCGCTTGCCCCGTTCACTCACTCACTCGTCACCGCCTAAGCTGCCTTCCCAGTTCCCACGTGGTGCCTGCCCTGCGCCCCAACTGAGCTGCCTCCTCCTGCCTACAGGTAAGTTGGGGTCGTGCTAGGCCCCCCCCACCCCATCCCCGGAGCTTGCTGCAGCCCCTCCACTGTCCCCACCAAGCTCGAGTGGCTGGCTAAGCCGCCAAGGCCCAGCGCGGCTCCATTCCAGGCCGCGCTGCCTGCAGCCTAGCTTGCCGCGGGCCACCCACCGTCCCCACCGGGCTCGTGACCTTACCTTCCTCCCACGGCTGGTGGCAGAGGAGAAGGCATGCCAGTGCCCATGAGGAACCGACACTTGGAGCAGTTTTGGAGCTTGTTAAGGAGGAGGACCGCTCCTTGGCCCCAGCCATGCGTTTTCAAGCCTGGGCTATTGCAATAGCTTTTCACTCCAAGCAGCCCGTGCTTGAAAATCATGGCTGGGGCCGAGGAGCAGTCCTCCTCCTTAACAAGCTCCAAAACGGCTCCAAGCATCGGTCACTCCAAGCAGCCCGGGCTTTAAAATGCATGGCTGGGGCCGACGAGCGGTCTTCCTCCTTAACAAGCTCCAAAACTACTCCAAGCATCAGTTCCTCATGGGCGCTGAAAGTACCGGCCTTCAACCTGGCTGTTTCTCTGAGCCTGGCTTTCTGGATGGGTCCCCAGAGTGCTGTGCTACAAAAGACGCTCTCCCAGCAAGAGACCGGTGGAGAGAAGAAGCAGCTGCTGATCACATGGAGTGTTGTTCTCCGGCGACTTGTTTTCTCTGCCCCGCTCTCTTGCTGGGAAAGCAAGAGAGACTTACGCAGCACAAAGCCTGTAAGTGTAAGTCCCATCTGGAAAGCCAGGCAGAGAGAAACAGGTTGAATCCTGTTTCTCTCTGGCGCAGCACTTTCCGGACTTACCAGGACCCAAAGTGCAGTGCTGCGAAAGAATCTCTCTCTCTCCCAGCAACAGAGCGGGGGAGAGAAAACAGGTTGCCGGAGAACACATGGAGGGCTCCATCATGTGCTCTCCAGGTCAGTGGCTGCTGCTTCTGTCCCCTGCTGCTCTTGCCTGGGAGAGTCTTTCGCAGTACAGCGCTTTGTGTAAGTCCCATCCGAAAAGCCTGAGCTTTCCCAGGGCCCCGAGGGCCGCCCCCGCCCTGCCCACCACCGCCTGGAGCTCCCCTTTCACCCGCTGTTGCCACCCCCCGCCACCCCCCCACTGGGCTAGCATCTCCCGAAGCCGCCAGCATTGCAGGAGTGGCAGGGATGGGGGGCGGTCCAGCAAGCTTCGCGTGGCTGCGAAGCTTGCTCCCCTCCCCGCCAGGCTAGTTTCTCCCAAAACCGCCTGGAGCTCGCCTTTCACCCGCTGCCCCCTCCACTGCTGGCCAAAGCTGCGCAGGAAAACTCCCCGGGAGTTCCGGGATGCCCCGCCACCGGTGATGCCAGCCACATCAAAAACCGCACAGCAAAACTCCCCAGGAGTTCCATGATGCCCCGCTGCCATTGCTCTGGAAAAGAAACATTGGACTGAATTCCATCTCTCCTTTTAATGTCTATCTAAAAACATGAATATGCACATTCTGAAATGTGAAGGAAGGAAGGAAGGAAGGAAGGAAGGAAGGAAGGAAGGAAAGGAAAGGAAAGGAAAGAGAGAAAAAGAAAGAGAAAGAAAGAAAGAGAGAGAGAGAGAGAGAAAGAGGAAGGGAGAAAGAGAGAAAGAGAAAGAGAGAAAGAAAGAGAAAGAGGAAGGAAGAGAGAGAGAGACAAGAAAGAAAAAGAAAGAAAGAGGAAGGAAGGGAGAGAGAGAGAAAAAACTCTGTGCTATTATTTTTAATAGTTCCATTATTTATCATGTGTTAATATTTTACACTGTCCCTACAACTAGAGTGATTTTACTGCCTTTCTTTTGCCCAGGGCTACCACATATTTTTCAGGGATTTACATGCATTCAATGTCTATAGTCCAGAGCATAAATATGTGTGTGTTTATTTTGTACATCAGGTTGCAAGTCCATCTTAATATGCTATTCCGGGTATGTGATGTTTTGTATACATACAGAGAAAGAAGCACTCTTATGATCTTTGACTTTTAGAGTTGCTGTCAAACATCAGCCATAATACTAATTACTGTTTTGAACAATATGCATGTTCAGTTTCCATCCATTGCTTCTTGTTTTGCCTTCTAGTGCTTTGGAAAATACATTGCGCCCCCCTTCTTTCTGGCAGCCCCTTAAAAGCCTGTTGCCTATCACACTCTTGGGCAAAGCATGTGAGCCATTTCCTCCTTTCAGTGGTCCATGAAAGTACATCTATAGTATGTAGATAATAAAGTTGAAAAAAGGTGAACAACATTTTTACAGAACTATAGATACGTTGAGGCTGGGTGTGACAAGGAATGGCTGGGAGGGGAGGGGCCAGGCAAGGCACCCCTTGACATGAGTGACATTGAGTTGGCCACGCCCACCCAGTCACACGACCATGAAGCCACGCCCATCCAGTCACATGACCATGAAGCCATGCCCATTGTCACGACCATCAAGCCACACCCACAAAATAAGCCACACCCACAGAACCGATAGTAAAAAAAAATAGAACCCACCCCTGCTTCTCCTTGTGAGATCTACATATATAGATGTCATTTTGGTCATTTGAAAACCGCATTAGCAACAAAAAAAATCATTGTTTGGCAGAAATTAATGAGTCATTGTCTTGCTTCACTTCAGTTTTCTAGACTATACAATCCAACTATAGTTTGCTCCTTAATATTTGCAACTTTGGCATTCCAATCTCCAATCACAAGCAGCACAATTTGTTTGAATGTTGTGTTGATTTCAGATTGAACTTGAGTATAAAACTCATCAACCTCCTCTTTTCTGCATCAAAGGTTGAAGCACAAACTTGGATGCATACTACATTAAAGAACTGTCCATGAAGTCTTACTGATATTATTTGGTAATTGCTTGTAGCTATCCACACTCTTCTGCACATTGTGGCTGGTGATAGTTGTACCATTATACACTCCCAGGAGGCTCTCAGGACAACAAATTATGAGATCCCTTTGTGAAATGAAATGGCTGCTCTAGATACTTTGAGAATGAAGAAGGTACAACTTAGCCCTAATTGGTTGCCCATTCCAGTCTGTCAACCAAAACATTTGCTTTGCTACACCTAAGAGTAAGGTCAGACCTTCTGGAATTGCTGAGAATTAGAATTTAACAGAATCTGGAGGGACACTAGATCCCAACTATTGATTTAAAGATGCTAGAAGATAGGAACTCCAGAGTTAGTAAGGAATTTATCGAGTAGACAGGGCCTGATTGTAAGAAGCATTCTAAAGTGATTCAGAAACCACAAACAAACAAATCAGGATCAAATTCTGATAAAGAATTAAAGAACAAGTCAGCATTGAAACAAAGGCTATAGGAATATACTCGAATTCAGAGTCATAAGATGGTTTCACAAACAAAGCTTAATTGCACCAGGACACTCTTTATTATGTTCTAAAATAATCTAACAGCTCATATTTATTGACTGGGGCAATCATGGTTTACAGCAGGGATGTCAAACTCAAGGGGGCCAGATCCGGCCCGCAGGGTGCTTAGATCTGGCCCGTGGGGCCGCCCTGGAAACAGCGGCAGGCCGGCAGTACCTCTGTCAGCGAAAACGGAGGCCATCGCAGTTGAAAACAGAGCTCGCGAGGGCTGCATGCGGCCCTCCTGGGCTCCGTTTTCACTGGCAGACGGTTGCAGGAGGCCGTTGCAGCTGGAAACGGAGCTTGGGAGCCCATTTTTGCTAGCAGAGCACTCGAGCCACCAAAGCTGCCCCCAACATGAGTGACATCTAGCTGGCCACGCCCACTCTGGCCATGCCCACCCCGGCCCCCGAGGTCAAACACAACCCTGATGCGGCCCTCAATGAAATCAAGTTTGACACCCCTGGTTTACAGTGTAGCTTAACATGCAGTTCAAAGGCTTGCCACATGAGGCATCCAATTCTGAGTTTTAGCAATTCCATACACCTTAGCTGGTAACAAGTAGAGTGCTAGCCTAGGAAAAGAATCCTCAGCACTGAAACTTCTAGGTAACCTACGATCGCTCACTCTCTCCCAGTCTAAACAGTTTCCTAAAGTTATTGTTAGCCTAAAAATGAAATGCACAATCTGGGAAAAGTGAGCATATTCTTTTGGAAAAGTGGCAAATATAATCTTTTGAAAAGAAGAAGAGTGCAACTTGTTTGCCCCTAAGAAACAGAAATTTTAGCCTATTCCCTCATAACTGTGGCCTGTATATTCTGTCTTATTATATCCTAGTGCAGTGCCGAAAAGGGAGCGCACGCACGTTCATCTGAGATGCAACCCGGAAGAGGAGCTGCCCAGGGGGCATGCACGTGCTGGAAAATGAACTTCCGGTTTCCGGCATGTACATGCACAGTAGGCAGCTAGTCTTCCGGTTAATGGCGCGCATGCGGGTGTGACGATCAGCTGGCCGGCACGCATGCTCACGCCGGAAAATGGAAGACCAGCTCTTCCAGTTTCCGGCATTGCCGCATGCACGAAGGTCAGCTGATCGGCGCATGCGCATGCACACCAGAAACCCAGAAGAGGAACGGGCGACACCACGTGTGCCAGGCGACATGGCTCTGCGTGCCGCTTCGGGCACGCGTGCCACAGGTCCTAGTTATCAAACAACCAGTCAATAGCTTGTGAAAATAAGCTAAAAGGCCTTTCATAAGCAAATTGAGAGTATTTGTAGCATGGACAATAGTAGTCTGTCATGACTCATGATCTGAAGCAACAGAAGATTGTTTTTACTGTCTCCTATTGTGCACTTGGGAGGGGATATTGGTTCTTGCAGGCCAAGATTCAAGTACCCTGCTCTGTATTTGTATCTGTGTTGAATCGAACTGACAGCAAACAGCACTCCTTACCAGCATTGTTGATGTTACCTAGTTAGGGTACTGAAACATCTGCAAGAAAATAAACACGCTCAGAGAGCACCAAGGACCCCTGAATCAAATTAGATTCCCGGTGCCTTCTTTTGGATACAGGAAAAGCACGTAACTGATTTGTACACATTGCAAGCCATGCTTGACTGGGAACAGAAAGAGCATTTACAGGCAATGAGGATTCAGCCTGCAGGAAAGATGTCTGTAATCCTGCCCTTGAGAGTTACATTTCCCTTTAGATATTGCCCCCAAATCTAAGGCTCAGTGGTGTATCAATATTGACTGAAGGTGACACTGAAGAGGGCATGTACATGTGGAAATGCTTCTGTCAGACATTCTTTAATTCTCTTCCATAAGAACCAACCCAGAGGTGGGTTGCTCCCGGTTTGGCCCGGTTCTTAGAATGGGTAGCGGTGGCAGCGGGAGGCTCCGCCCACCCACCCCTGCGCATAAGCTTCTGCGCATGCGCAGAAGTGTCACACGCACGAGCGAGCGCACGCGTGAACCAGTAGCAACAGGTTTTAGAACCCACTACTGATCCAAACCATAGGATCTTCTAACTCTTCTAACTAAGCTAAACCAGCTAGCAGTACCTGAACACACTTGTAAGTGGATCATAAGCTTCCTAACAAACAGGAAGCAGCAGGTGAAGATAAGCAGAATTACATCAGATACCTGTACAATTAGCATAGGGCCCCCCAAGGCTGTGTGCTCTCTTCACTTCTCTTCTCTCTCTATACCAATGACTGCATCTCTAACGATCCATCTGTTAAACTACTGAAGTTCGCAGATGACACAACAGTGATCGGTCTCATTCGAGACAATGATGAATCCGCATACAGACGGGAGGTTGAACAACTAACCTTGTGGTGCGACCGGAAAAACCTGGAACTGAATACACTCAAAACCGTAGAAATGGTGGTAGACTTTAGGAGAAACCCGCCCATACTTCCACCTCTTACAATACTAGACAACACAGTATCAACAGTAGAGACCTTC
>QLTV01012184.1:4675485-4693933 GCA_003457575.1 Thermophis baileyi | reverse complement strand
AAAAAGCCTCCCAAAATTAAAAAAAGCCAAAAAAAAGATGGCGACCGCATGCACAGTGCCAGAAGTCAGCTTCTGTGCATGCTCAGAAGGGGGGGGGAAATAAAAATAAAAATTTAAAAAAAAAATCGAAAAAAATTAAAAAAAAAGATGGCGGCCCCCACGGACCGGCAACCACCGATCCGGTTCGGATGACATCACTAGCAGGTCACTACCGGTTCGGGCGAACCGGTCCGAACCGGTAGGAACCCACCCCTGGTGTATATGAATGAATTACTAAATTTAAATGAAATTATTTTCACCATAGCAAGAAAGTCTGGGTGAAAGTCTAGCTATTTTATCTACTCCAAAATGTACTGTGTCTGGATAGTTTTAAGACTTTTTTCCCCCTTGATTGTTGTTTGGTTTGATTTTTTATCTTTAAATTATACTTAAATTTAAGTAGAGTACTGTTTCTGACTTCCTTTCAATAATCAATAGTTTGTCCTTTGAAAAGGTAGGTAGATAGCCACAGTATTTTTCTACCTATATCTCCGGACATATTTTTAAGGCAGATAACCTGTAATTCTGATGCCACTCTTTCTGTGCCTTTATTTACACTGGCAAACATCTCAGCCTATTTTTTTTTTATATAAAAGACGACATAACCTGTTTAACCACTTCCTCTTTGCAAATTTCTGTTCTCCTAGCTTCTATGTTAAGCAAAAGCAAAGTCTTTTTTTTTTTTAACAGAGAGAAGTAATGCTAAGGGAAGTTTAATATGGGAAAAGAGATCTAACTACTTAAGAAATTTTAGTAGAAATATTAAAGTGTTCATGGTTTTGAAAAAATGTTTTCAGATCCATTGGTGTTTGTAAATAGGTCCATTGCAAGGTCCGCAAATCAATGATGGGGAATATTTTGAGTACTGATGGCACAAGCTAATATATTTTAAGAGTTGTTATGCAGGCAAAGCCATTGAGTGGCGAAATAAATAAATAGCCTACATTTAAAAGCTTTTGTAATGTTTTCAATATTCTAATCCAATTTAGAAATTGTTTAATTGTTAATAAGCAGAATGGAAATGTCATGCTTGTGAAAGCAAACTATTTGCTTAGGCTTGATCTGGAGAAAAGTGTTCCTGTTTGAAATACACAGCACTATATCACACACCCACACACATAAACACGTAATTATTTTGTGGGCCATAGTCAAAGAAGTTCAGAAGCCAAAGCTTCAGTCAGAGAATCTCTAGCAGAATGTTATGATATGCAGAGATTTGGCTGCAACCGGAAAGAAGACTTTAATATTAGAAATGCATGGTAGCAATTTTTAATGAGTAATTCCCCCACCCCCCCAGCTGCTAGGCATTTTGAGTCAGTTCTTAGTCAAAGCCATGGAAGAAAGTTTTAAGCATTTCATGAATCACCAACACTATTTCCTGAAACTTGTTGCTTTTTCTTAGGTCTCCTTCCCTTGAAAAGAATGCAGCACTCACTGTCTTTTTAGTCAGTGAGTTCTTATACATTCAAGAATCCAAATAATTCATTAATTTAATTTTCCTCTTGCGGAAGCTCCCCATGTGTATGATGTCATAGCCAGTAATAGTGAAATTGAATCCACTGGATCAGTTTTACACAGATATGAAATGAGGCATATTATAAGTAGCAAAGTAGTATCTTTATCAATGTGCTGTTTCTTCTGTGACACCCCCCTCCCCAACAGTCTGACTGATGATAAAGAGAGATTGCATCATTTTGAGGAGAGAAACTCAGAACAATTTTGACCTTGGTTTGTAGACCAGGCAATGGGGAAGTGTGTTGGCACATCTGGTTGACTGCATTAATTAACATGGGGTCTGTTATTCAAATTGTAATGAAACAATTGTGCTCACAAACCATGATTTTTAGCAAAGCTTGCATACCGTAAATTGTATTCCTTTATTTCAAGCCAACATTAGTTCCACAATATTAGATGCTTTGGGCAAGACACTTGTGCAATATACTGCACTAATAACTGGGCTATCATCAGAGTTCACTGAAGTGTGATGCAGTGGCCTTGAGGCAAATTGAAGGACAAAGGTAGAAAATTTACATTAGTTCTTGCCTTCTCCTAATCAATTGACTACATTAATAGAAGTTAGGTAACATTTATTTACCAAAGTGCAAATCTATTTGCAAACTTCTAAATTACCAAATGTTAATTTAGAGTAAATAATTATCTACATATGCAATGGGAAACCTGTGGCCCTCTGGTGGTTTATATATTTATTAGATGTTTATCCCACCATTATTTTTAGTTAACTCAAGGCAGTATTTATACTTCATACTCCTGTCTCTTATTTTCCCCACAATCACCCTGTGAGGTAGGTTGGATTGAGAGAGCAGGACTGATCCAAAGTCAGTAACCAGCAGTCATACTAGAACTCATGGTCTCCTGATTTCTAACCCAACACCTTAGCCACTACACCAGGGATGTCAAACTTGTGGCCCGTGGGCCAGATGCATCACGCACTGGCCACGCCCACCCCCGTTTTAGCGAAGGGGGAAAAAGTCACGATATATCATGTGATGACAACATGACAATGTGAGTTTGACACCCCTGCACTACACTAAGCTGGTTCTCTGTTGCTGATGGCTCCCATCCTGACATAAGCTGTAATGATGTTACACATATAAAGATTTTGCATTTTTCTAGGGCACTATATTGTTCAAGATTTTACTCAAATATATCTTGTTATTTTGTAAAGTGCTAGGTTTTCCTTGCCATTTTTAAAAGGGAAATTGTTTGGAAGCTCATTTAGTAATATGCTCTCTGGGAAGAAAAAACAAAGGGAAAGAAAACGTTTGTGTTTAAAAACAGACTGAATTAGTTCATAAAGTATAAATTTTAATCAAAAGGATGTCAGTGACATGAAACAAGAGGCCATGTATGTTTGAAGTTGCGACATTCCCCTGCAGTGATTGCATTGATTTCCATGTTCCTCAATGACAGAAGAAAAATAGCATACCCTGACAGCACTTATTAATAGTTTGAGCAAATAATTATAATCCTGGTAGTGTAGGATGTTGAATTAATTAGAGAACGGCAGTCATATCCTTCAGGCAATGGTCTTAGACCTGGAAAGGTAATTTGCTTATGATTAGGAGACAAGAATAAATATTAAAAAAATGAGTGAAGTGGCAACATGTTAAAGGTTTTTTTTTTAAAAAATATATGCATAAGCTGGATAAATGAATGGGGGAGAGTTTTTCTTCTTTTCCTAAGATGAGCAAAATGAATATGAATAATTAGCTGAGGTAACTGTAGTGATGGAAGAGAGGTACAGTGTATATAAAAAGTCTACACATCCATGTTTAAATGCCTGGTTTGAAATTGTTTAGTGGGGAAAAATAACAAAAATGTACAAAAACATGTTTTTATAAGTGTTCACACCCCCTTATAACACAGGTGTGGCTGTGTTTAGAATTAACCAATCACATTCAAACTGATGTTCAATGGTAGTGCACACTTACCATCAATTAAAGTGACTGATCAAGACCATATAAAGTTCAGCTGTTGTAGTAGGCTTTTTCTGACATTTACTCAGTTGCCACTTTTAGCCAAAACCAAGATCTACAAAGAGCTTACAAAGCGTCAGAGCAATCTCATTGTTGGAATGCTATACCATTGATGGCAGTCATCAACAAGTGGAGAAAACATGGCACAACAACTTGATACCTGTCAAAAATGGATGAAAAAAACAAGAAAACTAGTCTGAGAGTGTGTTTGTTGCAAAAACAACACTGCATCACCAGAAGTACACCATACCCACAGTGAAGTATAGTGGTTGCAGTATTATGCTTTGGGGCTGCTTTTCTTCAACTGGAACTGGAGCTTTAGTGAAGTGGAGGAATTATGAACAGTTCCAAATATAAGTCAGTTTTGGCACAAAACCTTTAAGCCCCTGCTAAAATGCTAAAGATGAAGAGGAATTTCACCTTTCAACACAACAAGGGCCCAAGGCATACCGCCAAATCAACGGAATAATGGCTTTACCAGAAGAAGTTCAAAGTTTTGGAATAGCCCAACCAGAGCCTAGACCTGAATTCATTTGAGACTCTGTGGGGTGGCCTGAAGAGAGCTGTGCACAGGAGATGCCCTGGCATTCTGATAGATCTGGAACACTTTTGCAAGGAAGAGTGGGCAGAGATTCCCAAGGCAAGAGGTACCATGCTGATAGGCTCCTATCCCTAAAGACTGAATGCTGTCTTTAACAAAGCTGGTGCTTCAATAAAATATCAATTTAAGGGTGTGCATACTATTTATTGTAAGCTTTTTATTTCCCCCATGAAATACTTCAGATCGTTTTTCAATTGAATTGTACAGCTTATGTATTAAAGGTGGAAAAAAATTCTAAAATGATTTATCTTGGTCTGGTTGTTTTTTTACATCTCAAAACCTTGATACTTTTACAGGGATGTGTACAACGGTGGGATTCAGCAGGTTCTGATCAGTTCTGGAGAACCGGTAGCGGAAATTATGAGTAGTTCGGAGAACCGGTAATACCACCTCTGACTGGCCCCGCCCCCATCTATTCTCTGCCTCCCGAGTCCCAGCTGATCGGGAGGAAATGGGGATTTTGCAGTAACCTTCCCCTGGAGTGGGGTGGGAATGGAGATTTTACAGTATCCTTCCCCCGGAGTGGGGTGGGAATGGAGATTTTACAGTATCCTTCCCCTTCCACGCCCACGAAGCCACGCCACACCCACCAAGCCATGCCCACAGAACCGGTAGTAAAAAAATTTGAATCCCACCAATGGATGTGTAGACTTTTTATATCCATTGCTCCTGTGGATGTCCAGATAATCCTGACTTTCATAGGTCAGTATTTCCAGTCTCTGAGTAATGGTAAGGATCTTGGGAGTTACATTTCAATAGTATGAAGACTCTCCTCTCCTGAATAAAAAGTACTGTTCCTTCACATATACATGGAGTTTGTTATTCCAAATGTGGTGGGCACCAATTTCAAGTGACCATAAAAGATATACAAATGTTAGGTTTGTCCTGTTCCAATGGATAATTTTATTTAATTAATTTTATCTGCATACAGGCCTAATAAGGATTGTAACCATTGCACTGAAATTGGAAGATATCTAATCCTTTTTGTATTTTTTAAAGACACCTTCCCTGTGTGGATAAGGGTTTAAAGCTAACTATAATCTTCCATTATTACCAGATGAGACTGGGCTGTTTGGGGCTTATAGTTAATTAAATTAAATGCACCACTTGCTTCAAACAAGTTTTAATAGGAAGAAATGGACTAGAATATTCAAAAATACATAAGGTCACAACCTGAAGCAGAATGCTGTGCAAAGTATTATTGTGTAGTTTGACACTCAGGAGAACTTAAAAGATCATTTGTGCTATATTTTTAATCTCACTTTTTCAACACAACACTGTGATCAATAAAAGCATAAAATAGAATGTGCCAATGTATAAAATTATGTTAAATCAACATTAGGAATCCTTGGTGCTCTCTGAGCATGGTAGTTTTCTTGCAGATGTTTTATTACTCAAACTAGGCAACAAACACAATGATAATGTTACCTAGTTTGGGTAATGAAATGACTGCAAGAAAACTACCAAGCTCAAAGAGCACCAAGGACCCCTCACTTCAAATATTCTCCTCTATCGAAACCAACATTAAAATAACCGACCAGCTTTTGATTTTTTATTACTTGTTTGTTTTGATTTGATTTTAGTTCCACCTGACTCCAGAATGACTCTGTGTGCTCACAATATGATAAACAGAATAAAAAAAAGATAATTAAGAACACTGAATAAAAAACAAACAAAGGAAAGAACAAGATGGCAAATTGGCTGGGAAGAGCATTCAGTGAGGGGCTTCCTGTGCCTTACCCAAAAGTCTGGGGCAGCTGTGTCAGCCATTCAGTCCTTGATCACTGGGGCAGCAGTCAAGTCTTCAGGACCCTCTGCAATGTCAGTAAGATGTGAACAACACGGATCTCAGGGGGGAACCTCATTCCAAAATGCATGCACCTCAACACAGAAGCCCAAGCCGATAGAGGACACAGTTTAATTGAAAACATCCAGAGCATGTTGATTCTGTCATATTGGACAGGCAGACATCATGGGAAATAATCAACCTATACATAAAGGGCTTTGTAGGTCATAACCAACAACTTAAATCACACCCATGAACAAATCAGCAACCAGTGCAGCTCATGGAGGAGGGTGTTATATGGACATAGTGAGGCTTGTCCCACTGCATTCTGGATCAGTTGAAGTTTCCAAGTGGTCTTCAAGGACAAGCCAGGGGTGAAATGCTGCCGGCTCAATCCGGCTCGTGCGGGCCGGTAGCGGCGGTGGCGTGAGGTTCAGCGAGCCGGTAGCTGTGGCGGCAGGAGGCTCCGCCCACCTGCCTGGACGTCAGTCACGTCCCGGTTTTAACTCTCTGCGCATGCGCAAAGCCTTCTGCGCATGCGCAGAGGGTCAAAACCGTGACGTGATGACGGCGCACGGCACGCACACTTCCGAGCCGGTAGGGAAGCCGGCTGCATTTCATCCCTGGGACAAGCCCATATACACTTCTTAGTGCAGCGGTTCTCAACCTGTGGGTTGTGACCCCTTTGGGGGTCGAATGACCCTTTCATAGGGGTCACCTAAGCGTGCGCTAGCCCGCCATCTTGGTGCCATGCCCCCTTTGTCACTTCATTGCTTCTCGCCTGGCAACGCGCACGCGCGGGGAGGGGGTCACGGCGGCGGGGCGGGGGTCACGGCATTAGGAAGGTTGAGAACCACTGTCTTAGTGGGTTCATATTGGAGTATATCTGAACTTGTTTCTTGGCTTTATTTAAATGTTTAGATTTGTCAAGTTATTTTCAAGGAAATCATTTCTTGCCTGATAAATTTTAAGCCACTTCATAAGGCCAAATATTGCAATATTATATTATGAGCACATTTTAAGGGAAATTTATCAAAATTCAGAAGTTAGCTGTAAGTGCTTGCTTAAAAAGAAATATGTTACAAACGCACAAAACCAGACACTTTCTATGAAAGCAGCTATTCTGCTTTTCTTTCTTCAAGTTGTATAAATCCTTGCCTTGTGTGGTATCTGGATGATGGCTGTGCCCAGCTGGTTTTGCCTCTCCTGGCAGTGAGCAGATAACAATTAAGATGACTCAGAAAAAAAGGGAGAAGGAGTGGAAACTAGTTCAAGTAAATATCACCCTGCTTTCATCAGCAAGCTCTTGTGAAACACCATTACACAATATGGTAACATAGTATTGATTCCATTTTGATCTGTTTACAAGAAAAGTTGTCAGAGTTGGTGGTGGCACTTTGACTTGGAACTCTGGATATCTGTATAATTCTTTACATAGTGCTGCATGTAAGAATAGGAAAAACATAATTACTGAATTAGAAAATCTTAAAGGTAGAATTGGCTATTTCAGCCATCAAATGCAATGATCTTAAGATGTTCCTAAAGACAGTGACATATTGCATAGGTAATATGACAAAATGAATACAGATAATCCTTTAATTACAGCCATTCATTTAGTGACCATTGAAAGTTACAATGGCACTGAAAAAAAATGACATGACAGTTTTTCACACTTATGACCATTGCAACATCCCCATGGTCACGTGATCAAAATTTGGATACTTAGCAACTGGTCCATATTTATGACAATTGCAGTGTCCCAGGGTTATATGATCACCATTTGTGACCTTCTCAAGCAAAGTCAATGGGAAAACCAGATTCACTTAATAACTGTGTTACTACAAGAGCCGAGGTGGCGCAGTGGTTAGAGTGCAGTACTGCAGGCTACTTCAGCTGACTGTTCAGCAGTTCAGCGGTTCAAATCTCACCGGCTCAAGGTTGACTCAGCCTTCCATCCTTCTGAGGTGGGTAAAATGAGGACCCAGATTGTTGGGGGCAATATGCTGACTCTGTGAACCGCTTAGAGAGTGCTGTAAAGCACTGTAAAGCGGTATATAAGTCTAAGTGCTATTGCTATTGCTATTGCTACTAATTTAACTCCAGTGATTCACTTAACAACTGTGGCAAGAAAGGTTGTAAAATGGGGCAAAACTCACTTAATGACTGTCTTGCTTAGCGCATAAATTTTGGGCTGAATTGTGCTCGTAAGTCAAGGACTACCTGTAGTACATAGTTTCCTACTTATGAAGTATTCACAACATTTTCTTACTTATTTTAAATTTAATAAAGCATTTATATTTATCATATAGCAGTTAATGTTTGGGGCAAGAATTGGGAGTCCCAGATTCAAGAAGCAGGGCATATTTAGTAACTTTGCTTTAATCATTCATATTAATACACCTTACAGGATTGTCACAATAATTGTAAAATCACACACACACATGCTGCCCTGATCTTCCAAGGAAAAGATGATATATAAATACAATAATACAGTTACTGATGACCTGGTAATCTCAAGGCTTGACTTCTACAATGCACTGTACATGAGACTGCCCTTGAAAATCACTTAGAAGCTTCAGGTAGTCCAGCAATGTGGGCAGTAATGGACATGCCTCAGTATGCCCAGGTGACATGTCTGCTCCATGTATTGCACTAGTAGCCAGTTTGCTTCCAGTTATAATTCAAGATGCTGGCTTTCTGCCAGGCCCATATATTTTGGCAGAAATGGCACAGCTTGAGTCCCTTCTATTAAACAATCTCATCTATCTGGTCCCAGGAAGCGTGTCGTCTTTGTTTTAATATCTGTCCTTTGGGAAGAGATCCCTCCTAAAAATCTATGTGGCTCCCATCCTGATGATGTTCCTTAAAGTCTTGAACACTGGTTGTTCTCCCAGGTCTTGAGGTGACATTGATGGGGTTCCTTGAATGTGTTTGTCATTATTGTTTTATGTTTGTATATCACAATTATAATACAATGTTGATATTATAAATCATCTTGGTTTTGGTTTGTTTTGGGTTTTTATTTTACTATTTGTCAACCGCCCAGAGGTGGGTTCCTCCTGGTTTGGACCGGTTCTATAGAACCGGTAGTAACTTGGCGGCCTGGGTCGCTAGAACTGGCAGTGACCCAGGCCTGCCACGCCCCCGAACCGGTTCTTTCAGCGGTGCCATAGGTGCTGCCATTTTATTTTTTGCTTCTGCGCATGCACAGAAGCTTTTTTAAAGCACTGCGCATGTGCGAAGCGTGCGCAAAGCGCCCGCATGGCGCAGCACTGAGCGAACCGGCAGCGAAGAAAAGAAGAACCCACCCCTGCAACCGCCCAGTGTCACTTGAAGTTGTGCAGTGTCCAAATTGTAATAAATACTGATTTATTAAAAGAAAATACAGTTATTTTGTATTGTCATGTCATACAGTGGGGGTACAAGATTAGAGGTGCCTCTGACAGCCACTAGGACTTTAGGCTAAACTGGGAAGTCAGAAAAATCCCAGAAGAAAAGGGTAATCCACTTGTGTACTGATGCCAAGAAGACATGTGGGCATGTCCATGAAGACATCAAGAGTTGATCATCAGTTAAACGATACTTTACTTAGTAATAAACTGGATTTCTATAACTTGGAATTTGCATCTTCTCCGTCAGTTGATTCCACCATTCCATTAATTATATGGAACCATGAGAAGTTTTAGAATGAGGAACTAGCAAACACGGAATGCTTAGAAATGAGACATTTTATGACCGCATTTAAGGATTAAGTGTTAAGTTCTAGTGCTAAGAAAGAATCCCACTCATTAGTCTTCAGAAGTGATTGTCTTTACCAAGTCTCCTTTTCTCAACTGAAAAATTAGACTACCACTTTGCTTTTTCCTCATTCAGCATAATCCCAATTATTATGCAAAATCTGCTAGAACTATCATAAGTAAGGTGGGGAAATCACCTTTTCCTGGTAGCTTTGCCAATTCAGGAATAAAGTCTCTGATTAATCAGAGCAAATCAAGTTCATTAACCAGAAATCCTTGTTGTATTGATAAATTTCAAGAAATTAATAGATAGCTTGAAAATAGAAAAACAGGTGAAATGCTTTGGCTGGCTGGTTGGCTTGAATGATTAAATCTGAATCTTGAAGGAAACATTGTTCTCAGCTATCTGTTGCCTGAGCTTTTGAGGCTCTGGATCCAGAGCTAACTAATCATAACTCAACAAAAATAAAGGCAGGATTAAAATCGAATGAATGAGGGTAGCTAGGATAGCTTTCATATTCCTTTTCTTTCCATGGCTTTTGCTCTTATTGAGGTGCTATATTCTTGAAAGAGAATATAGCGAAATGATGTCAGTCTTGTTAAGAAATATCCCTGTAGAAGCTATTCTCAATGTTCAGTGCCTTAGAGGTCAGTTGTTGGAAAATGATAAAGCTATTGCTTGAAAACCAGTTTTTGACACTAAGAAGAAATTCACAGTAATAGAAGCATTCCACTCAGGAGGATGACATCTCACATTTCTGCACTGGGTTTATATCTTGCTTTTCCTTTAGGAGTTCAAGGTGCACATAGAGTGTTTCTTCCACAGTAACATCCCAGTAAGCCAAGTTGGTCTGAGAGAGAGTGACTAGCCCAGGAAGCTTTTGGGGGTGAAGGTGGACTTGAATGTTCTCATGTTCTCATGGAACTCATGTTCCATCTAATACCTTAACCACTATATAGTATTATTTCTCATTTGCTCAATTACAACACATGTTGGTAAGCCATGTGTTTTCTTAATAGAAATGTATGAGAAGTATGTCACAGCATCCTGCTACAGCCCCTATCCGATGGCACCATTTTAATTAGGTAAGACAGAGGTATATTATTATCAACTGTAAGGGCAAGCTGTATCATTGCCTTGGCAGGCAGGGAGAAGAAGGCAACTGAAAACAACAGAGCAAAGATGCCTTTTGCCAATGATCTAGTAAAAGTCAGGAGGAAAGATCAGGCGATGTAAAGTAGTTTTTCTGAGGAACTCCAAACTTTTCCTCTCTTTCTGCTTTAAAACACAGAAGATCACAATTAAAACTAACTAATTTAACAATTTAATTTAAATTTAATTTAATTTAACAATTAAAACAAACTAGAAAACTTAGAATTATGCCGCCTTCGATCTGACCTAAGTGTAGCACACAAAATTATCTGCTACAATGTCCTACCTGTCAATGACTACTTCAGCTTCAACCGAAACAATACACGAGCACACAATAGATACAAACTTAACGTAAACCGATCCAAACTAGATTGCAAAAAATTCGACTTCAGCAACAGAGTGGTCAATGCCTGGAATACATTACCCGACTCTGTAGTTTCTTCCCCAAACCCCACAACTTTAACCTTAGACTGTCCACCGTCAACCTCACCCCATTCCTAAGAGGTCTGTAAGGGGCGTGCATAAGCGCACCAGCGTGCCTACCGTCCCTGTCCTAATGTACCCATATATTTGTAAAATTTCTTGTACTCATAACCATGCTTTTACTTATATATTCACAAACATGTTTATACTCTGTTTATACTTTGTTCGTAATCATATATACGCTTGGCAAATAAATAAATAAAAATAAAACAATTCTGCTGTAATCATCTCTGACGGTTTGGGTTCCTTAAAAAAGCAGGCCAAGCGAACATCTGTCCGGTTGAATATTGTACAGGCCTTTTCAGACTGTACCTAAATGTCTGTTACCATGCTTAGAACTGTCTACCTCCCCTTTACTTAAAAAGAATTTTAAAAAAATAATGAAACAATCATTATAATAGCATTTTTTAGCCAAATATGCTACTTCTCTCATTTGGATATTTGATATCATGTCATTCATTTCCAAATGTATCAGAAGTTCACTTAATGGTGAATATATTTTATAATTGGATGGTAACTGTCACACTAATTACTATTTGAAGTTCTATTCCTTATAAAAATTCTAGAGCTTCTGCTGAGAAAACAATGGGGGAGGGATTTAAAGGTAAAAACCAATCTTCAAAAACCATGCCATATAAAAGGGGAAAGCTTGTATATATGGCATTGTTCCTCAAACACTACAATCTTCAACAAAGCCTGCAAATACATGCTTTTTTCTTTACATTTCAAGGTCCTGAGTTTATTCCTTAGCACAGGTTCGCCTGGTGCACCAATTGCGACCCTACTTGAATCGAGAGGCTCTCCTCACAGTCACTCATGCCCTTGTCACCTCACGGTTAGATTATTGCAACGCGCTCTACATGGGGCTACCCTTGAAGAGTGTTCGGAGACTACAGTTGGTCCAGAATGCGGCTGCGCGCGCTGTCATGGGTGTCCCTAGGTACACCCCTATTACACCAACTCTCTGCGAGCTGCACTGGCTTCCTATTGGTCTCTGGGCACAATTCAAGGTGTTGGTTATTACCTTTAAAGCCCTGCATGGCTCAGGGCCAGGTTATCTTCGAGATCGCCTTCTACCACATAGCTCCCAGTGACCGGTAAGATCCCACAGAGTTGGTCTCCTCCAGGTCCCGTCAGCTAAACAGTGCCGGTTGGTGGGCCCGTGGGGGAGGGCCTTCTCTGTGGTTGCCCCAGCTCTCTGGAACCAGTTACCTCCTGAGATCCGGACTACCCCCACCCTATTGGCCTTCCGGAAAGCTGTGAAGACCTGGCTTTTCCGGCAGGCCTGGGGCCGCTGATCTCAATGTTACAATCTGTGAGATCCAGCCACGAATGGTGTGTATGGATTTTTAAATCGTTTTTTAATATTTATATTGTTTTAATGTTTTTATACTTCTGTTGTAAGCCCCCCAGAGTCCCTTGGGAGTTGGGTGACATAAAAATGCAACAAACAAACAAACAAACAAACAAACAAACAAATAAATTCATCATAACCACCACCCATCTCCATCAAAGCCCAGCTTTTGGTAATTCTCCCTGGTCTATAATTTCATGGTTACAGTAATTAAAAAATAAACATATAATCTATAAATTTTATCCAAATGCAGACCCGATATTTCTCTTCCTTGGGGACTTAGTAAATGTCAGTTCAAGTGCACAAAAATAGACTCTACAATCCTTGGACTGCTGTACTTAAGACTGAATAAATAATTGTGTTAGCTACAATAAAGATTTGAAAAGAAATGCAATTTCACAGAGGAAATTATATATGGATGGGATTCATAGTGTGACTACATCTGAGGTTGAAAATGTTTCTTCCAAGTGATTTGATCCAGTTGTGACTTTCTCTGCCTTACATTGGATGGCATCTCAAAAGCTGTATTCATATAAGATATCTAACCATGGTTCAATTAGCTATGGTCTACACATTTAACCCAGTTCTTTGTATGCATGAGACACTGAATCATAGACTAGCCAGGCAGCCTGGATGTGTTAATCATGTTGTACTAAAACTGGCTGACTTGAATGTGTTGCCTAAATGCAGCCATACATTTAAGTCAGTATGACATTTAACTCTGAGTGTTAGTAGGTCAAATCAATTTTCATTTACAAGGGATTGCTGATACCTCATACAATACAATATTGAAAGAGTAGGCAACACACACATTTTAATACATTATTTTTAAAATAAATGTTCAGCCTAAGTTTGAAATGTGGACTTTCAAGCAAATGCCATTAAATCTGAAGCTTGAAGGAAACACTGTTCTCAGCTATCTGTTGCCTGAGCTTTTGAGGCTCTGGATTTGTAATTTAACAACAAAACATACTTAATAAAACCATAGACTAAAGTGCTATTCATACTCAGCTAAAACGTTCCTAGAAAAAAAAGCTTTTCTTTAATTTATTCCTAAAGGCTTGGAAAGTAATCTGCCCACATCCAAACACTTGAATTTGCTTCATGCCCAATAATTCTATTAAACTCTAGTAAATGGATTTTGCAGCTGAAGGTCAATCTGGATGTTGCTGTTCACCTACATACGTCATTTTTTGAGTCTGCATAGATAGTTGAACATAACATGCATACTGATGGCAGAAAGATCAGATTTTGAACGATCCATAATGTTAGAAAATTTAAAACAAGCTTGAAACTGCTTGTTATTCTGCAAGATTTTCTATCTGATCATCAGTAAAGGTATGATCAATTTTTTTTCCTAAACCTGTGCCCAGTGCTAGAACTGATTAGAGCTGCAATCTAAAAAAGTAGTTTCTGCAGACCAAAATACAATAAAAAGTGGTAGCAACTTTTGCTTGCATTCTATATTCCTTGGTTTATTGTAGCAGTTCTGTTTCACTATTGCACTATATTAAACATTGAGATTGTCCATTTCTGCCTTATCCAGTTATAATAGAAACATATTACCTGTTCATTAAGGGGAAAACATGCATGAGAGTGAAGCACACTTCTGAGATTCAATATTCAATAGGAAAGCCTTTTAACTGAGCATCAGTTTTGATTAGCACTTGAATTTTGAACACACTACAAAGGTAGTCATATTGTCCTGCAGTGGATTCATCCAAACTAGATAGATCAAGGGAGGACATCCCAAGAGACTTTTATGGCCTGAAGCAAAAAGCAAAAGCATATTTCCTGTCTCCATATGAACAGAGTTAGTTTTTTTTTTTTAAAAAGATTGCTGATGAAATAGCAGCATCCTAGAGGCCATTTTAAGGGATGTGTAGGATGTACATTTTTCTTCTCCAGCAGAAGGAATTCAGATGGGACAGCTCCTGGTATCTTCTAGCACTTGAGCCTGAAGTAGTTGCTTTACTCTGTCAAAAGCTGACAGTGTTGGACATGGGATAGTGTTTCAAGGATCCCTTCTTACTTACTTTCTTTATTAGGTATATATCCTGCCTTTATTATGCACAACTCAAGGCAGTGTATATAATGCTCCCTGCTCCTGTTTTCCTCACAGCAACACACTTTTGGGATGAGTTAAACAGAGAGTGTGAATGGATGAAAGACACCAAGCAACTTTCAGGCCAAGGGAGGACTAGAACTCATTGGATTCTAGTCCAGTATCTTAACCAATCACCAAGCCAACTCTCTCTATAATTCTTGACAACTAAAAGTTTGTAGGGGAACAATTACTAGTTCTCTAAGACAATAACTCTTGCCAGTTACAACCATGATTCAATGAGACAAGAAGACAACTGGTGGACAATAATCCTCTGATTACAAGAGGACCTGGAATACGATGAATGGGAGTTTCCTAAAATCTTAATTGTTGTTCTACATCTACACATAATCTTTCCATTAATATTATTCAATTTTTAAAGAATATTGTACTTCACAATGTTTTATGTCTTTCCTGCATAGTTGAATCTGGAAGGATGGGAGCAAGAATTTCTTGGTTCAAGTTGTAGATCATATTCGAACTCGTAATGTTGCCCTGAATGTAGCTACCAGCATAAGTCCCAATATCATTCCAAGAATGATTGTGTTACATTATCTTTAGTCAGAGGTGGGTTCCTCCCGGTTCGGATCGGTTCACCCAAACCGGTAGCAACCCGCTGGTGACGTCATGGAGCTGGTTCGGTCGGTGCCGGTCCATGGACGCAGCCATCTTTTTTTGGGATTTTTTTTTTTGAAAAAAAAATTGGGGGGGGATTTTTTTTAATTTTTTTTCTTCTGTGCATGCGCAGAAGCCGAGTTTCTGGCACTGCGCATGTGTCGCCATCTTGGTTTCGGCTTTTTTTTGGGGGGGGGATTTTTTGGGATTTTTTGGCACTGCATATGCGTGCATGAAGCGTGCACGCGCCCACGAGGTGCACCCACGTGGCGCGGGAGGAAGTGAACTGGCAGCGAGGTAAGTTAGAACCCACCCCTGTCTTTAGTGACCTGATATTAAAGTCAAATGGGTTCTTATTTAAACATGTCTAAAAGCTTTCATGGAATATATCATTGTTCAAGGGAGTTATTAAACTGAATATTTTGTTCTTCCTGTTTAGGTGTAAATGTATTACTTAACAACAGAAATGTTGGACTCAATTGTGGTCGTAAGTCGAGGACTACCTGTAATTAGAAGCTATAGGATGGCTGTGATATAACTTTGGCTTCAAATACTTGTAGACAGTGGTGGGATTCAAATTTTTTTACTACTGGTTCTGTGGGTGTGGCTTGGTGGGCGTGGCTTGGTGGGCGTGGCTTGGTGGGCGTGGCAGGGGAAGGATACTGTAAAATCTCCATTCCCACCCCATTCCAGGGGAAGGTTACTGCAAAATCCCCATTTCCTCCCGATCAGCTGGGACTCGGGAGACAGAGAATAGATGGGGGCAGGGCCAGTCAGAGGTGGTATTTACCGGTTCTCCGAACTACTCAAAATTTCTGCTACCGGTTCTCCAGAACTGGCCAGAACCTGCTGAAACCCACCTCTGCTTGTAGATTACCAAGTATGTAACTACCTCCTAGTGCAAAAATAAAAAATAAAAAAAAATGTATGGCAGGAAAAAATAATAATATGGCAGCTACACTTCTTCTGACTTGTCTATACTGATATCTTCCACCATTCAAATTCATTGCAAGAGTTTAATTCATCTTTATTATTCATCTTACTGTGGGTTTGTTTGTTTGTTTTTTGCAATTTTTCCTGATAAGGGAAGGCTCCAGTCCTTTGAGTATATTAGCAAGTTTTACTCATGTTTTCCAGCTTTTTAATATTCTTCTTGTGGTGTGATTAAAAGAACTCTATACAGTATTTCTGGTATGGTCACGCTATAAAAATCCCAAACGAAGAACTCAACTTTTAAAAAATAGCAGCATATAGTTGATGTCTTTTATCAACTACAATCCTAAGTCCCGTTTTCTGTTGGTTGCTATTAGTTAATATAATGATACAATGATAGTGTTATACATCATCATATATGCAAATTTTCTCTCTCTCTCTCTCTCTCTCTCTCCCCTCCCCCCTCTCTCTCTCTCTCTCTCTCTCTCTCTCTCTCTCTCCCCATGTGTGTGTGTGTGTGTGTGTGTGTGTGTATGGTTATGAGCATGTGGATTGTCCTAACATGAAGTAAGTGTGAAATTGAGGCTTGCTTGGCTGTGATGTAACAGTCCTTGCAAACTTTTTGGCCTTCCTGAATGACATTGAATCTTGACAGCTGGCATTTGCTGCCTTTCAACATGTGAAATGCCATCATGGTTAGCAATTATTCACTCCATTTCCTTGCAGCATACAAATGTTATTTTCTCTTGTTTTTCCTTTTTTCTTTCTGGGTAGCTTGCTCAAAATATTCCCTTTTACTTCTTACATCTTCAGCTGTTGACACTTACTAGGCACCAGAGAGGCAGAATTATTTTGTGCCCCCTTTTCTACCCGAGATTTAAAATGAACACTCTTCACTGCGATGTTTGCTTTTTCTGATGTCAACAGGTTACATTACATTAGTGAAGGCCAAGGACAAAACAAAACCCAGAAAACTTTGTTAAGTCATTTGGTCAAATTCAGCATTCTGGAATACTCCCATAATAATTATTGTTACCTTTGATCAGAAATGTCACCATATTTAGAAAGACATATGAATTACGGCAGGGATGTCAAACTCGATTTCATTGAGGGCGGCATCAGGGTTGTGTTTGACCTTGGGGGCCGGGGTGGGCGTTGTGTGGTGGGTGTGGCCAGGGTAGGCGTGGCCAGCTTGATGTCACTCATGTTGGGCGTCTGTGGTGGCCCGATTGCTCTGCCAGTGAAAATGGGCTCCTGAGCTCTGTTTTCAGCCGCAATGGCCTCCTGCCACCCTCTGCCAGTGAAAACAGAGCTTGGGGGGGTTGCACGCGTCCCCCCAAGCTCCATTTTTACTGGCAGAGGGCGGCAGGAGGCCGTCTCGGCTGAAAACAGAGCCTGGGAGGGCCGCACGCAGCCCTCCCGAGCTCCGTTTTCGCTGGCAGAGGCACCGCAGGCCAGTCCTTTGCTGTTTCTAGGGCAGCCCCATGGGCCAGATCTAAGCACCCCCCGGGCCGGATCTGGCCCCCGGGCCTTGAGTTTGACGCACCTGAACTATGGCAACAAAGCAACTTCTACAGGATAATAAAAAAAAGACAACACAGTGTCTAAGCTTGGGTTAGGGTCCCTGTTTGAACTTGCAAGAACTGTATTTTGTATCCCCAATAAAGAGAGGGGACTCCAGTAATGAAGCAAATGCTTGTACTGTGATGAGGTCATTGCTGTCGCTGAAGAAAGCTGTTTCAGGAATCAGAGATGGCTTGCCGTTTTCAGATGGAATGTGACCCGAGCAGCTTTTTCTTTGACAGAACTTCTGCTTTGTCCTATAAAATGGAGAGTTTACTTGTCTTATGAATAACTCCCTCATATTGAAAAGGTCCTGTTTCAGAATCTGCTGCTTTTGTAAACTCTGAGACAGCTACAAAGTAAGCAGTGGGATTTAGAAAGTTATCTTTGCCTTGCCCTTTGTATAATAGAAGGCATCTCTTTCCTCTTCAAATAGAAAGAAAGGAGTGATGCAGTATTTCCAAATTAAAATGAATAGCTACAGTTTGATCCCTCTTGCCTGAACTAGATGTACCTTGTAAAAATCAAGCTAGTGTTATTCATCCCCACCCCTTCACGTCTCCTCCTGCTCTGTTATGTGGAG
>QLTV01012184.1:4644161-4675162 GCA_003457575.1 Thermophis baileyi | reverse complement strand
TATATATATAAAAATCAGGAAAAATATTCAAGTAGCCCAAGTCTTATATAACTATGGGGGGGGGGACAATCCTGATTTCCCTAGACCAGAGGTTTTCACACTTTTTCAAACTGGAGAACATCTTAGTCTAATTTAGTTTTAAATCCCAGAAGCCAAATCAAAAGGCAAAAGTAGAAAATTGACTGTGTCTTAATGATCTTTTTCTCCCACTTAGTTTGTCACTGAATCATGACATCCTCAGATTCCATGGAACATAGTTTGAAAAAAAAAAGGTATTAGAGTGGCTGCACAAACAACACCAAAATACTTAAAGAAACCCAATGCCACTGTGACATCCAGCATAGGGAACTAGAAGCTGCAGCTGCTGATAGAGTTTACTGGCAAGTCCTGTGCTATGAAGCCTCCACTGGCTTTGAAAACAGGCTCCTCCAAAAATGGATAGAAGACTGAATGGCATCTCAGAATGATACCCACAGTTACTTCAACAATGGACTTCAGTGTCCCCACTGTGCTAGACTGTCCTTCCAGGCTGGGTCTGTAGAGAAACCTCAGTGTCCACAGATGAACTGCAGAAATGCCTTCTTTGAACCCAAAGGACTACCTTAAACTGCCAACTATCTGGGAAACAACCATGGAAGAAGGCTATTGCAAATATCTTGTTTGAGGCAACTGATTAGTTACAGTGGAAGGAAGGGCACTGTTTCTTCTTATTCAGTACATCACCTTTTTATGTTCATTTCTTGAACACCTGAAACGTGTATTCTTTATCCTTTTTGTTCTGTGTTAAAAGCTGCCCACTTTATTTGTTTATTTTTTCTCCTTGTCTTTTCTTATTTAGGCTCTGTGTTTTTAAGAATTTTACAGCAAACAGAAATTCATCAGAGGACAAATTGCATGTGAATCAGTAATGGGTTTCACTTACCTTTGCTACCGGTTCGGAGATGTCCGCGCGCAGATCGTCCGTGATGACGTCCGGGTGGGTGGGCGGAGCCTCCCGCTGCTGCTACCCATTCGCCCGAACTGGGGCGAACCGGTAGCAATCCACCACTGATGTGAATGCTTGGAAAAAATCCTCCCTGCTGAATATTATCTTGGCACAGAACTGTTAAAAAGCACAGGAATTCTGTCAGGAGCAAAGAAAGTGGGAAACTCTATGCTTAGTAAAAAAAAGAAAGCATATTATACGGTATGTATAACATACAATTGAAGTTTAGACTTTCAGTGGCAGTGTACTGGTTAACACAAACCTGCTTCTTAACATACAATACAGGTAGTCCTCGACTTACGACCCACAATCGGGACCAAAATTTCCATTGCTAAGCAAGGCAATTGTTAAGCGAGTCATGCCCAATTTTATCACTTTTGCTGTAGTTGTTAAGCAAATCATTGCAGTTGTTAAGTGAATCTCATGGTTATTAAGAAAATCCAGCTAACCTCATTGACTTTGCTTGTTGGAAGCCAGCTGGGAAGGTCAAATATGACCCTGGAATGATGCAACCATTGCCAGTTGCTAAGTACCCAAATTTTGATCATATCACTGGGGGTGCCACAATGGTCCTAAGTGTGAGGACCAGTCTTAAGTCACTTTGTTAGCACCATTGCATAGCTGCTAAATGGTTGCTAAATGAAGGGCTGAAAATCAAGATCTGTCACTGATGAATTGAACATGGCCTTTAAAAGAATCTATATATTAAGCAGACAAGTTTGCTTTCTTGTAAGTACAGGGTTATGAATATGTACTGTTTTCCATTCCAATATGTAAGTGGAACCAGGACAAAACGGACTGAACTACATTTCATTTAAAAATGATATTAATGAAATATAGTTGACCTGATTATTCCTCACAAAAGCAGTACCTTTCCCTTTCTGATATATTGCACTGCAATGTTTAGAAGGCCACTTGGGGTGTACCAAAGGTTTTGTAGGCCTCAGTGTAATACTATGTGCTCAGAGTCTGCCCCCCTGCCACCAGGCTATTTGACACTTAGTTGTGATAACATTGGCAGGAATAGTTGTGGGCCCACTTGGGAATTAGATATCTCAACATATCTCATTTTCTGCCTAGCTAATAGATTGTAGACCTTTATATTGTGAGTGGGAAATTGTTAATCGCATATCAGTCTGTATCTGGAAAGACCAGTGTCTGGAGTAAGAACAGTGGATGGAATGACAAAAGTAAGCAAAGCTAAGTAAAAGGAATGAGTAAATGAGCAGCTGGGACGATTGAAAATAGTGCTGAGTTTAGCTGCCGTAAAATTAAGTGTGTTCGTAACAGTATTCTTTATAGAGCTTTCAGTAACAATTGCTATCATTGCTGTTAGGAAACACATGAAGTCTTAAATGAATAGACAAGATTTAATGCAGCCTTTGGTGACTATATAGCTGTGTCTGCTTTGCTCAAGAAGTTAAGGATTTTTTTTTTTTTTTTGGTAAGCTAGCAGTCTGATATTTTAAAAGCATACCTGAAACAAAATGGCTACATCTGAGAAGTTAAGCTTAGTTTTCTTTTTAACTTCCTGGAAAAAAAATATCAGTTTCACTTGTAACTTCTGCTACAGTTTTGATAATTAAGGATAGTAAAATTGTAAGTATATTAGAAAATGCAAAAGTTGGGCTTTGTGAGATAATATAGTCAAATAATTTCTCTTTCTCTTTTAGAGAATAAAAGAAAATAATTTCTCTTCCTTTTTCTCTCTGTTCCTTGATCCAACTATCCATCCATTTCCCCACAATAGAATAGATTATTTGGGTCTGTCACTATTGGTAATGACAAACCAAGGTTCTGAAAATAACCTTGGGGGGGGGACGACGACGATGACAAAAGATTCAGGCTTCTAAAATCAGGTTATGAATAGGTATGATTCATCCTTCTGTTACAAGGAAATGCATATTCACTATTATCAGCCACACAAGAAAACAAACAGGTTTCTTATTTGTGTAAAATGGCTCTAATAATCTCCCTCATGGAAAAACATTACATTCCAGTGGCACTTGAATTAGGTCATGTCAGATTATATTGGTACCTGGCTAGTACATATCTTAGCATAGCATTTGTCCTTTGGGAGTTGGGTGGCATACAAATATAATAAATAAATAAATAAATAAATAAATAAATAAATAAATAAATAAATAAATAAATAAATAAATAAATAACATGTTCTGTGTGAGATGTTTGGTCCTCTTTCAGTGGAAGCAGTAGTGCAGGGGTGTCAAACTCAATTTCATTGAAGGCCGCATCAGGGTTGTGTTTGACCTTGGGGGGCTGGGGGCGTGGCCAGGGTGGGCATGGCCAGCTCAACATCACTCGTTGGGGGCGCCTGTGGTGGCCCGAGCGCTCTGCCAGTGAAAATGGGCTTCCGAGTTCTGTTTTCGGCTGCGATGGCCTCCTGTAACCCTCTGCCAGCGAAAACGGAGCTCAGGAGGGCCGCACGCAGCTTTCCTGAGCTCTGTTTTCGCTGGCAGAGACACCGCGGGCCGGTCCTTTGCTGTTTCGAGGGTGGGCCCGCGGGCCAGATCTAAGCACCCCACGGGCCGGATCCAGCCCCTGGGCCTTGAGTTTGACACCCCTGCAGTAGTGCTATATGAAGGATAGATATCGAGGGAATTTATGGAGGATGCTAATAGCATGCAAGACTTAGTGGGATGGATTTGCACTAATGCATGGGTTTTTAAAAAAAATATTTAATCAATCACTTCACTGATGTATGATCTTCAATCAGCTCTGCTTGATTTCTCTGATATCAAACTCCTGTTTATTTTAATGCACCAATACAAAATCATAACCCCTACCATTCTATTAATGTCGTTGCCTCTGCTCCCAGCCCAGGGGTGGGTTCCGAAAATTTCCGCTACCACTCTGTGGGCGTGGCTTAGGGTTACGCGCGCGCTCCCCCGGTGCAATTCTGTGTGCGCGCATGCTCAGTGACTATAATCTGCCTGAAACACAGCTGAGGAGCTGATCAGCTGTGCTCCGGGCGAAGAATAAAGGACAGCCTTCACCCGGGGGCGGGTGGGAGGGCCCTTTCCAAAGCAGCAGCAGACCACAAACAGCCCAAAATGAAAAAAAGCCGCCAAAAATTCCCGGAAAAAAATGGCGGCGCCCACAGACCGGCACCAACCAAGGCGGGTCCACGACGCCATCATGACATCACCAGCGCCTCGCTACCGGTTCGGGCGACCCAGTACGAACCGGGAGGAACCCACCCTAAATATAGTCCACTACTTTAGAATTATTTAGAATTAGGTTACACTGTACAAAAACTGCTTTCTTGACATGTGACCTATTAGGCAATTAATGACTTTATAATATTATCTGCCTAGTTACTTATTCGATAGAAAAGGGGAAGAAGGGAAGAAGAGGTGGTTCCTTTTTCTACTTGCTGTTAATGTTATTAAGCTTGGAAACTTAATTATAAAGAACCCTAAAAAGCAATGAAATTACCCTGGAATTTGTAATCAAATTCTCTATAGCATAATTATATCTGGCTAATAATGAATATACTTCCATACAATTCACTAATGCATATGAATGCTCAAAGCTAATAGCATATTTTAGTCTGATACAAGTATATTTAATATTGCACTGAACAATCCTCATTTTAGCTTTAACATGGGGGTCAGTTTAACCTAGAGATCATTCAAAATGAAGATGTTTTTAAAATCTTAAGGAGAGAAAGAGTCATCATTTTTGTTTGTAATAGTGCTCAGTATTTTATATAGGCTACATACACACACCCAATTTTAATTTAATGCTCAGTCATTTCTTAATTGTATATAAATTAAGTGTTTGGCAACATTAATAAAGAAATTTTGACATGACCATGTTCATGTAACAGTGCTATCAATTTTTAGTTGTCAACTTTTAGAGTTTCTAAGAATCATAAATCTGAAGTACAACTGGAATTTGCAACAAAATATTTAGGGTACATTATGTCAGCCAGACACAGCTGCTTCCAGAATACTAAGGAATTTGTTTCAAGCCTTTAGCTAACTTTTGACCATGCTGTTCTCAGTATCTTCTGCCTCTTAAATTCTCTTTTACATTGTTTTCCAAACTATACTTATTTTGGATTGTTTATACCAAGACCTTGTTTCAAGTATGCATGGGACCATTTTTACTACGTATGTAGTTTTGCTCTTATTTTACTACTAGTAATTTTTAGAATACAAGTTTCTTAGTGTCCCCTATATTTCTAGCTCATATATGCAATGGTTATACAGATACTTAACTGTTCAAATAAACTATTTTGATGTGACTTTCTACAGTCGCATCAGATTATTTATTTTCCATTCTCATAGCGATGCAGAATATGGTACCTACAGAAAACCAAACATAAATAACATTGCAAAGGCCAGTTAATATGTATTTATATACTTTTCAAACTCCCATTGTCCAAACTGGCAACATAAAACTTTTTCAATTCAATGCTCCATAGCTGATGGAAATTACACAGGTATTAAGAGGATTATGTTGGATATTCATGAGCTAGATGAGGAGTCTCCAACCCCTGGCTGTGGACCGGTCCGTGGCCTGTTAGGAACTGGGCTGCACAAGTGGCGGGTGATCGAGTGAAGCTTCATCTGTGTATGCGCGGGAGCTAGGTTGCACGCAAAACCATTCCCCCTCCCCGGTCTGTGGAAAGATTGTCTTCCACGAAACTGGTCCCTGGTGCCAGAAAGGTTAGGGATCGCTGAGCTAGACATTGCTCTTATTATGTAAACTAATATGTACTCAGAAGCTTGGTTAAATAAAATAAAGGTGTGCATAAACCTAACATTCTTTAAAAGCCCAGTGAGGACCTATGTATTAACCAGTCTACTACATCCAAGATGAGAAGGCGGCTCAAACTCTGTGATTTCTTTGCTGCGAGTGTTACAGCTGCAGCATATAATTTCAAGAGAAGGTGCCTTTTGTTTCTTCAGATGAAAACTGTCAAATAAACTTGCTTTATATATAAAAAAGTTTATTATCCACAAGGAAGAGCAATAGGAAAAATTAAATTGTTTTCCACAATTTGTTTTCTGGAACAGAATCTACAGAGACATATTCAGCACCAAACTAAAAACAGAAAAAAGAAAGAAAATATAGTACAAACAGCCATTGAATATAATCTATAAAGCAAACATTAAATATTGCACTTTGTTTAACATTTTGGACTTATCCCCTCTTTTTAATTGTTATTTTGAATACTGGAGTACAGCTCAAAATCCAATATTATACAATGTCCAGACAATGACCAATATTTCTGAAGTCAGAGATAATAGTAATGCCGCAAGTGTAATATTTTGTGAAAAAAATTAGTGTTTGCAAATTTTAATCTCATCACAATATTGGTACATTGAAATGCCAATTATTACAATATTGGTCAATCCTGCTTCAATATAGAACCTTCTATCATACTGTGATAAATGTAATGCTATGCATAACAATTGTTCCCTCATTGATTAAAACAAAAAATAACAAAAAGCCCACCAAATGCCCTTTTATGCCTTTATCCCATTAAAGTATATTTTAATCTTCTGTGGAAGAGGGACATTCACAAAAATGTTTGTTTTTTTAAGTTCCATCACTCAATTTTCTTATTATTCCATCATATGAAGTTTGCTTGCTAAAGGTCAAACTCATTTAAAAGAATCACTTAAAACGCGATTCACTTTATACTGTTCATTTTTCACCCTGTTAATATTCAAACATGAATTGTTGTCCATGTTTTCTTAAAGGCCACTTGTGGACAAGCCTATCCTACTTGTTCTAATCCTCAAGGCAGGCTTTGGGATGAGCTGCACCAATCCAAAGCCGATCTATTGATAAAATCCATACTTGGTCAGCAATACATGAACTCAATTCTTGCCACTTGAAAATTAGAATAGTTGTTTTGGTAAAAAATGAGTCGAGTTTTCCAGAAGGTGACAGTTGACTTTTTAAAAATTAAATATTTTAGCATTTGTGCTGAGATTCTACCCCAATCACCTACTAGTCAATTCCTTGTAATGTTACCCATCCCCAAATTAAGCAAAGCAAACCTAATTATATCAACTATTTTACTGAGTCACTTTCATTTTCAGTAGAGAATGTATTTGAAATAGCAGTCCTCAGAAAATATGTTCTAAAATATCTTAAAAGACATACTGCTCACTTGAGATGCCCTCCCTAATCTGACTAAAATTTCATTATAAACCTTTTACAAGTTTCTGGTCATGGGCTAACTATATATAAAAATAAATTCACTTTCCCTACCCATACCACCTAGCTAAGAAATCCCTATGTGAGTAACTTTATAAATAATGTACAACTTTCCTCCTCAACTCTTGCTGATATGTTTGGTGCTATTGCCTACATGGGTCTTCTAGGAATTTGGCCAAACTCTTAATTATGTTTCATGTTTTGGCTAGATAATAAGAAATGAGGATGTCTTAATATATGTATGTCCCTTTTCCAAGTCCCCCTTTTCAAAGAAAACAAAGTAACAAAAACAAAAGAGGGAAAAAGAACTCAACAGTGCAACATAAACACAAGTAGCATTTCAACATTTTGGCAAGTGATGAGTTCACCTGAGATTAAGTGATTTTAGGCAGTCTGTAACAAAATTCTTCTTTGCAGTAATAGTAGAAAGGCAACAAATGCTTAAAAAGGAATTAAGATACACACTCCTGACAAAAAATCCTATTGTTTTCTTTTGTTACTTTCGCCCTTCAAATCTGTTGCTTGTCTACTATAGTAGGCTGTGAAACATACAGCAAGGATTGGTTGAAGGCATTTGATGTTTGTAATAAATCCACAAGAGGATCCAAGCTGAAGAGGTGATGCATGGATCAGTCTTATTGGGACAATTCTGAGCATGTGCATAAAAAGTCCAACCTATATTGTTTATCTAAATAAAAAAGTCAGTGCATTTGTATCAAAGTTTTCAAAGCTTTCTTTTGCTCCTTGTTGTGCGGACCACAAACAAGTTAGAAGAGGTTAACAGTCCAACATAAATGAGAAAAAGCTGTAGTGACACTGAACTGCACAACAAAAGCATTGAGCATGTGCAAATTTTCAAATAAAAGGAGAATGTTATCCCTCTTGCAACATGGTAAGTATTTTGACACATGTGTAGGCTATTAAGGCTGCTCTTAGTATGTGCCAGTATAGAATAGAAAGAGAAAGCCCAGGTCTTCAAGCATGTGGAGCAGTCCTATGATGTTTGCTGTAGACTTCAAAAGCATCATCACAGGATGTTTCGTTATTTCTCCTTTTCTTTTAGGCAATAACTTCCTTTCAAAGCCTGTTTCTATAGGACGTCTTTATCCTGAACACAGTTAAAATATGATTCAGACCCATCTCTCAACATTTTTGGGAGACATTCTTTCAGCGAGAGGGGCAGGATGGCCTGTCATCTGAGGTCTGATCTGGATTTGGATCAATCTAAGTGAAAGAGGAACAAAAAAAGGAGACATCTTTAAAAACAAGGAAGAAACTATAATACTTATTATGGTTGGTTACACAGATGTTGAGACTGAATGATGATGATTTAAATTTACATGCTGCCTGATTCTCAGCAATCCTTAATTATTTCAAAATATTCAGAGTTCTTCATTTTTTTTAACTTATATGTATTTTAGAACATACAGAAACATTTTGCGTTGTACAGAACAAGCAGGGAAACAGCTGGGTGAAAGAGAATAGCAAATTTTAGTGCTTTGTGTCTAATATTAAGTATCCTAATGCTGTAATTATGAGTTTAGAAAAAAAGAACTTCAAGTAATACTGAATTCCATACTTTTATAGGCAGTGGCAATGATATATCTTGGAATGAAATTAAATGAAATAATGCATATTTTTAAAGCAAAAAGAGACAAAATCATTTTTTCAATAAACAATATAGGATCTTCTTTCAGGAAAAAAACAATCCAAAATGGATAGAAAATATGTTTATAGTAGGATCATTTTGAATAGTAAAATATTACCCAACTCTTTTTCTTCTGACAGTTGTAACTTTAAAAAGCCCAAATCATTTTTCAGTTTTTTAAAAAAGTGTTTTTATAAGAAAAAAAAAAATTAAGACTCCTAAGTTGGTCAATTCCTTCATTAAAAACAACTAGCATGGTATAATAAACGTACTGTCCAACTGTCAATTTGGATTCTTCAATAAATGCTAATTCTTAACTAATTTGCATACATAGTATTTAAAACAGCATTTAATGGTTTAAGCTCTTTTATTACAATAAAAGAGCTTAAAGCCAGCAAGAACCATTTGTTTGCTTTGATTTTTTTCCATAATGGGTTATCTACCAGGCCAGAAGTTGTAGTAAAATTAAATGGGGCTTCGTATTTTATTAGTATACAAATACTTGTATATTATACAAAGTCCCTTGTTAAATCTTAAGTACACTTTTTTAGAAATAATTTCTATTGATTTAAATTATGTTCTTCTAAGTTTAATAAAAGTTGCAATTTCAGATAGAAGATAGGCATAAATCTAGCAAGGGGAAACAATTATATAACTCTGCAAGAACTATTTGAAATAGAGAACATAAAGCCACCTAATATGTACATATTATGTAATCATGTAATATGTAATATGCATTAGTTCATTGTAGTGGGACATATTTAAGAATTAGAGAAAATACAACATACTTAAAAATAGAATCCTGGAGCTTTAACTATTTGTTATCTCACCTCAGAATAAAGTGGAGGAGGCAGGAATCGAAACTCTTGGATGTAGGCGAATAATGGTCCTTGAAGTGCTCTTTCAAAGTCATCGCAAGCAGTTACGGGTGCTAGACTGGACTGTCTTTGCTCCTCGGTGACCACTTCTGCATAGCTAGGAGGTGCTGAAGGGAAAATTACACGCAGTTCGAACTATGTTCTTATGCATGTCAGAACATATAACATGACAGGAATATTAAACTTTGTTTATATGATTTGTACAAGGCAGAGATAACAACAATTTCAACTGTTACCTGGTAGTTTTGGTAAGTAATAACTAGGTTATATTTTTTAAAAAAATCATGTTTTATAATGGTACAACCATTTATAATTTAGAGAGCTCTCCAAGAAGAAACTAGCTACAGACGTTGGTGAGTTCCCACATTGCCAAAACCCTTGTTTTGTATTACCACAGCTTACTGATTAAACCATAACTGGCTGGTTTGCAAAAACCAAGTAATCAAAACCAACAAACCACTTGCCACAAATGCTGCGCCTTTGTCAAATCATCAATATTAGGTAAGAAAAAGCAATATAATCAAGTTATACCAGGTTTGGCCAGTTTTAGTGGTATTCATGACAAAAATCAATGCTGTAATGTCTCTGAAATTTTGTAAATGTTTTCTATAGTTATACAACTTAATAGATCTTGGACTCTGTTCTACCCTATCTCCCCATCCCCAGAAAAGTCTGGGTTTTCAATCATCTAGAATAATATTCTGGGATTAACTAATGAAAAGATCTATTTCTATACTGTTTATGCAACATTATTATTTAGGACAGTATTAACTACCGGTAGATACTACTAGAATAACAGACCTATAGAAAATCACAAATAATTCGGAATGTATGGTTAAATTACCTTCTGGTCTTTCATGCAGACCAAGCCAATTCATATTCATGCTACACTGGCTGCTCACGCTTGATGTTCGGCTGCCAAATGAGTGTAAAGGAATAGTACCAATGACAAGTGGTAAATTAAGAAACAAGTCCATTGCACCTGGAATATCCACATATACCTTGAAAAGAAATAACAAGAAATTACTCAAAGCCCAATCAAAACCTGTCATCTACTCTACACATATTGTATTCTGTTAAATATTAAAAGATTAAATTAAGTTCTTACCATTAGAGAATATTCTACACGGATTATGCTACAATCAAGGATGGATGGGGACACAGGTGGAATTTTTAACTGCTTGCCATTCCAGGTTTCTGTCTTCCCTGATGACAAAGATTCCCCGCGCAAGTTGGCAACCAGCTGTTTTACTTCCTTCATTTTCCCTTTAGCATAGAATGCCTGTGTTTGATAAATGGCAGCCTTTGGCACTACCATTCGAGATGAGCAGTTTTCAATCTCTGCAAAGATCTGAATTGGTTCACCTTGAATGAAATCAAGAATAAGCACATCAGATGGAAATCATGAATCTTTTAAAATGTAAGCATTATTACACATTGATTATACTGTTTTTAATAATTAAGGAAATACAAGAAGCCACAGCAGTGGCAACCACCCAATTAATGTAGCCTGACCCAAACACTAACCAGAAACAGATCTGGTAAATCTGTACCATCTGAAAATCCTAGAGCTACAGGCTGGGAAATTGAAAAAAATTCTCCAGGAGATAATGGGCAAATATGTCTATATTGTATCTAAGAAAAAATATGGACATTTTCATTAAGTCACCAGGAGCTCAGTTTGACTGGAGCCCAAGACAGCTCAATAATTTTAATGTGAATAATACCAAGCCAACATTACATGTTTCCATGCAAATTTTGTATTTTAATTACTTAAAAGATGTTGCAAGGGGTCCAAACTGTACCATATGTATTTTTATAATCAAGTAGTCATAACATTTGATGTTAACATGCAAACCACCCATTAATAGGACATTGCATTTTGTTTACCCCAGAAGAAACCAAACATTGATTTAAATTAAATGAAAAAAAAAATATCATAAACCCTACTTTCCTTAGAACTCATGTTACATACCTGGGGTATAGCCCTTCCTTTCAATTTTGGCACTTAAGGATATTGGGCCTGAGGTACAAAACCAGCAACAGAGAGTCTTTTCTTTTGTGCCTGCTTGGGGTGACTGAAAAACAAAACAAAACAGTAATTACACTTTTAGCTTAGTGAAAATGAAGTAGTTTGAAGAGTGATTTTGAAGTAGTAAATTTCCTGTTAAGATAATGTAAACTCAGACATCCAAAAGAAAAAACAACAACCTATCATCAGGGTTTGGTTCCACTCAGTAGTGGGTTCTAAAACCCGTTGCTACCGGTTCGCGCATGTGCAGAAGCATCCCGGGTGGGCGGAGAATCCTGGGCGGGTGGGTGGAGCTTCCCACCGCCACCGGTTCACAGAACCGGGAGCAACCCACCGCTGGTTCCACTGTGATCTGAGTTGCTGATTCTATTACTGGATCCAGATCAGCAGCTATCAGCACAAGATGGACAGACCTCTCGGCTACCTGGCTATTATATCATTAACACTACAACAAACAAAAAAGTCATTGTCTAGAAGTATCTTAACACTTCTATGACCTTTTTCTTTTATGAATAAGCTAATAAGACAAAATATCTATATAAGTAAAATGAACTTTGTCACTATTAATTCTACCATGGAACTAATTCAGGAAAGTACTACTCAATTAGTAGTTTTTCAATCCTTTAATTTTATTGAAATTCAATTATTAGAATTGAAATTCTAGTTTTCAATTATTCAGTATCTCAATTCAGTATTTCTGTAGTCAGTGTACTAGCACTGAAAAAAATTACCCTGCTCAACATCTGTCATCCCCAGATGGATCCTATAGAACCACTGTCATTCTATACAGATGGAAGTAAACTTAATAAATTAGTAGTCTGATTCAGAATACGGAAGCTTCCCATCTTATTGAAAGTATTTGGCCTAACAATTCAGACACAGACCAACTGCAGCATGATCCTAACTATATTTATTTGGGTGCAAACTTCACTGACTTCATTGAAGTCTGGTTCCAAGTAGATAGGTTTAGCAATAGGGTCACTGAACATCCCAAATCAGTATGGCAATGTGGTTCAGCTAAAGGACTTAATTTTAAATAATGCCAGATCCTATTCATATTCATAAATCAGGCTGTGATGCTAGGCTACCTGAGAATAAATGTCACTAAACTTAGTAAGGCTTTTTATACAGAAAGAAACACAAGGATGGGCTGCCTGTTTGCATTATCAGTCAAATAAAAACTTACTGAGCAAGTGGAACTTGATTTTGGACTAACAACATTTGGACCATACTGTTACATGATGGAAGTACATCTCTTCGATTTATATTTTAAACAGTGAAGATTAGGATCACAAACCAGTTTAAACTGTTCTTAAATTGAATTGTCAATTAAATTTTTAGTGAATCTTTAGTTCCAAATTACAAATATATTTCTTAAAGCTAAATTTGAATGGGACTTACTTCTTATAATCATAGACTTGTCCTGAAATATTTAAATCATTTAATTGAAATTGGCCTCATTTAAGCATTTATTATATGAAGAGATGCCCCAAATGGTCCATATTTTTTAACACCATTGATTAAGGTTGTTGTAGTCCCTGCTCTAAATCCATCAAAACTAGTAGCATCATCTAATAGTGGTTGGGTGATTCCAAAATACTATTTTTCAAATTATGTATGAAATGGGCTTTATCTCAAACTTACACAATCCACAGAAATATTCCTGCTGATTGTGTTGGGTTTTAGACAAGGCCCTATATCATCCCAAATATAATTTTTATCCAAAGCAAAAGAACCCTGTTTCAATGGACATTTTCTCCCTGTGTTTCATTTTCAAATATTTTTAAAGAACGAATAATGGTTTTTGATCAGATTGAAAGAATCTTAAATCCCTGTTATATTAAAATAAGTATGTTAAGATAACATACAGAATTATGATCATTTCTCCCCACTCGATATGTAAATTATCAGTAGTATAATAAAGAATAATGCACTGCAGTACAATTTTTTAAAAAGAACATTGCTTTGCCAAGCTGCAAATTCCAAGGTGAAATTTGTTTCATAAATAAAACTGTCCCATAGTTAATCTTTACTGGAACAGTTTAATGTTAAAAACAAGCAGCTTAAAAATTATTATTACTAAATATGCTACCATATTCTGGGTATTACATTGCATATACTTTAAGCATTCCATTGATTTGATTATTGTTACTTCTATATCTATAGATATCTATATATATATAATTCAAGGGCCATGTGTGATGTTATTTTTTAAAATGCTACTAACAAAGAATTAGTAATTCTATCAATTCTTACCAGTAATGAAGGAGTGTTGATATCTATATGTTCAAAGACTGTAAATTCCTTCTTTAATTTTACTGGTAGAAGCCAAGGCCTGTGCAATTCTGCTTTCACCCAATAGCGCACACTGCCATGTCTGCCTTCAAATGAGGTAGCAAGTGGTCTGTTCAGGACACAAAGGTCAAAACTAAATAAATCTTTAGCTCTGTTGTTGCTCAACGTAAATATAAAGTCAAAGTAATAATTAGTAAGTTGTACTGTACTGTTAATGCATCATAGTATATAATGAAATGTTTATTTTTAAGATTTCATGTTAAATTTGTTTGGGAGAAATATCTCTGTAGTTAAACTGATTGTTAAACAGACCTACAAAGTATGACCATATTTGTACTAGAATTGCACTGAAATATGCTACGAGGATACAACTTCCCAATTCAATTTGGTTAAGCAGGAGGACTTACATTTTCACTCTAAGTCCCATTTAGCTGTCTGGGAACTGTAATTTAATTTAATGTGCTCCAGCTTGTATATATTGGGGATCAAGTTAAGAGATATGTTAATTTTAGAAGAGATCACTTTTTAAATTTAGAAAAAGGGAAACCATGAAATATAAAGCAGGTCCATAAATTGCTTTTGCAGAGTTGCTTTCCAAAGGTCTCAATTTATATATGAGAATTATTTAAACCAGGGATTAACTTTTTAAAGATGCTTTTGACTTTAAAGGCATCATGTATAAAAGTGTACAAAAGATATTATTTAAATTCATGTAATGTCTGGCATTTAATATTCCAGACCTGTGCCTTTCATTACAGACAAGAGAACAGACTTCAGGTTTACAAAGTTATTTTACTTCCTTTCAGTTAGTATTCATAAATGAAAGTTACTATGACGATCATTATTGAGAACTGCAGACTTTTCTATATTCTGGTCTTTACTGAAAATAAATATGTGCTCAGTCCAAAATAATTTATTTGCATTCCCTGGTACCTTCCATTAATGCATTTATGCATTTCATCCATTTAAGTTCATAATTATGTTTAAAACATATCAATTAAAAACAAATATTATGAAATGAAGTTTGTTTCCAATTATTTCCATACTAATTCATAAACATACGAATTAAATAAATTACACTGTTTAAAAGTATATATTTCTACAACTTCTAATTCATAAGTAGTCTTAGTTGAGGTATTTTCATTGAATATATTTGCTAGTGATAATTATATCTTTAAATCAAACTCCACAGAGTTTGTAAAATATTCTAGTTGGGGTAATTAAATTTTGTCACACTGCCTCTTTGGGAAAAAACCCAGTAGGAAGCAATGCAGCCTGCAAATTCTACACAGGTTACTAGACACACTGCATAATTTTAAAATGTGTGACAATGATGTATCATATTGCTAAAAGGTTTTCTATCTTGTAACAATGTACAACTTCTTTAACAGAAGTCTTCTTCCTTCTTTCCACATTCTGGCTTTCATTATAAATAATATATAATTATCAAATAATTCCATTTTAAAAATGTGTATATTTCCATGTCATTCTCATTCTATTTTTCTTTTCCAGTATATCACTAATTTAAAATATTTTTAGAATGTTTAGAATGCATCTGTGCTGAAATAATGGCTTTTTCTTGTTTTGACCTAAGTCTCCTTCCCCCATCCATTTGCCTAACTCTTATATAATCTGTTACTTTACAAATCGAGAGCCATTGCTAACATTTACATTTTCCATATCATTCATACAATTTTGTTCTACATCTTTTTAACAGGTATGTTCAATGGAAACAATCAGCAATGTAGCGAGTTGTAATTCAACAGGAAGCAATGCCAATGTCTCTAAAAGCCTAGTGAGCTTGTTTGAAATTAAATATGTAACAACTGAATAAATGAACATTTTTAAGGTAATTACTGGTAGGACAGTAGTTGTCCTGATTTTTCATGATTTTGCCAGTTTGAATCAAAGCAACCTCTTGTTTATTAGGACAATGTCCCTCCAGCATATTTTAGTGCAATCCGTGTGACCATTGAAAAGGGTTTTTTTTTTTCTATCCCACTTCCTTCTATAAGCTGCTTTTTATAGATTTATTGCATGGTGACCCAAATGTCACGGCTGAGTATTACATATACTTACGTCTGTGGAAGCTCAAAGCTGAATGCATATTCATGCCGTCCTGAATGAATGATATGGAGGCCTTCTTCAGAATTATCATCATCTAGTAAGGAAACATTCAATATTCGAATTCACCTTTAAGTATTTTTCTCTTATCATCCTATACACCTGTCACTGGTGACTCTGAAAATAGATATTTAACAGTAGTACCGTTAATAAATTCTACATATCTATCTGAAAAATCTTTTTTTTTTTCAGTTTGATTCTCACAAACCAAAGAAAGAAGATCCCAGGTTCATTTAAAAAGGAACTTCTTTCCATCTTCCTTAGTATTACCATAAAGGGATGGGCAAATTTCTGCTCTACACTTATGAACCTGTTATTTCTTTCTTTCTTGAAATTATACTGCAAATCCAGACCCTATCCTGTCCTCAGATATAGTTTTTCTGAGGCCAGGGCCCAAATCCTATATAATATAGTCCTAAAAGATGAGAAAATGTCCTAGCAGAAAATAATAGCATTGGCAAGATCAGTAAATAACTTCTCCCTGTTAACATTAAAAAAAAGAGAGCACTCCCGGTTAACAAGCCAGAGAGCACTGTTACTAATGTCTTGGAATTGAATTATTCAGGCAAGGAGTGAATAAAATGTGTGACAATGGCCTCCTCCTCTACAGCTTTAGGAAGAGCTGCTTCTTTCCCATTCTCAAAAATTATACATATAGGATTTGGCACTAATTGAAGCTTACAGATCTGGGCTGCGAAAATCTACCACTAACCACGACTTCATTCCCCCTAGTATAGCTGAAGGCATCTTCAGAACCTCCGTTCATTATACATGCGGTTGTTGTTGTTTTTTTTAAACCAACTATACAGATGCCTAAAATCGTGTTTTTTTGACGTTTGGTTCACACTGACCCTGTCCCCATTTATTATACTGAAAATCCCTCCCCCCTTCCGCTTTCCTCCCTCTCGTTCTGCCAGCTCAGCAGTTTCCCTTCAGCTTTCGGAGTAGCAGCAGCCGCCGCCGCCGCCGGGCTGAGGTAAACAACTGCTGGGCTGTCAATCACAGACTAGTCTCGAGCAGGAGAGGACCGGCCTAAACCGGTGCGAGCAGAACCTCAGCCAGCCGCTCATATGCATACAGTATACGTTGCTCGGCCGGCCAGCCTACTTGCTCAGCAGCTCCGCCCCGCTTGCTAACTGGAGGCGTCATGAAGGACCGAGAGAAAGGAGCAAAGGAAGAGGGAACTGCTCTGGCGTCCTCGCCTTCTGGTTGCCAGTCCTTGGGCAAGGATTGGCAAGACCGGTTTGGCCGTTCCGTGAAAAAGCGACCAAATTTGGGCAGTGTTTATTCGCCCCCTGGTAAATTACGCAAAAACGTTAAAGAAGTGCAAATACTGGGGAGAAAAAGAAGGGAACCGAGGTTCCTCTTTGCAAGCCTACTATATACTTCACGGTTTGCTTTGGAGTCTGAGCAGTTGATCCGGATCCCAGAGGGGCTATTAAATAGGATGTAGGAATCCAACCCTCTTCCCCTTTACTTGGTTCCAAAGTCACGATCCTGCGGAATGAGACTCGATTCTGCAAGGAGGATCGACCTAACGATCTGTCTCCCATTTTAAGCAACAGGGAAGGAAAGCTGGCAATTTTTTAGGGCAAACTAAAGATATCTTTCGGAAGCGATAGGCTTTAACGCGCAGCGAGGACTCGCCGTTCACGACACCAGATTGTGGGTTCAGGATTGCGGAATCGATGCCCAAGCAAAAGTAGGGCATTTTTCATTATTATTGCTGCGATAAATAAACTCAAAACTTGTTTCTTGGTGAAATAAGATGAGCTTTGCTATAATTTTTTTTGAAACCCACCCTCCCCCAAAATCAATCTGACTTCGGTTTATGCACATCCTTTCCTACAGGCTCCCACGCATGGGATCCCCATTTAAAGTCCAACCAATTTTCAACCAAACTGAAACGACGTGGCACCAAGCGCTTGCTGCACATCTATGCACGCACGCTTCCTCCAAAATAAACCTCATCGTGGCGCCGTAGTAGGGAGGCGAGAGAGAATGAAATCTAGGCAGCCCTCCACTCAGTGCTATCCAGAAACTGAAGCCTGAGGAAGACTTATTACTAAGCATCCCAAGCATAGGCCAGGCTTTTACTGCGCTGGGCCAAGAATATCTGATATTGCTACACGGATTGCACGCACACAGCAACGCCAGCCTCGCGTGGCCGAGGACAAAGGACCGCCCTCCACCAAAGCCATCCAGGAATACACATTCCGACAGCACGCGCAACTCCACGAGCTAACGAACCTCGGCTTAGTCCCGCCCCTCTTTATCGGCTCCCCACCTCCCAATCAAGAAGTGGCATTGCCTTAGCAACAGCCTAACAAACCTCTCCGGGCCAATGACTGTATGAGCGCTGGGCGTGGCTTCGGCGAGCATGCTAGGCTGCCGGGTTCTTTCCTGTCTGCTTTCTCAGCTAAGCCATTGGAACTCCCCCGCTCTGGGTTGGGGGGTCAAGCCTTCGAAGCCGATCGCCGTCGGGATAGCGATGCGGCGAAGAATAAAGAAATAGAGCCACTCCGTAGAAGGACGACTCAGCCGAGTATACTGCTCGGTTACACGTATGGGCTTGGGTCAAGGGTCCCGAGTCCCGACCCTACGAAGCGTAGATCATCATCGGTCTTTGTTTCTTACAAATAAATACCGATTTGAAAACCCACCCTTATTTAATTGCCACAGAAGCAGGTGCAATCACAAGGGCATCTGAAAAGCAACTGAAAATTGTTTTCCCAGGGTTCTAACCTTACTTTTCCCGGGAACACTGCACACGTATTTGTGCAGTTCAGTGACTGGGAGTGGAGGGCATTTTCAAGCCTGCCATTATTAATGGAAGGGCTTGCGTTTTGCACAACAACTGGAGGAAACCGCTGTATTTTATTCTCAAAATGATTCGCAATACAAGTTTTGCCTTTCAGCTAAGCGCCCTCCTCACATCACTTACATTTGGAAGCAATTTCATAGAACTTCTTTCAGATTAAAAAAACAAAACTCTAACATGCTACCGGATTAAGGCGAATCGTCTAACCTCTCTCCTCCTATCTGCAGCAAATTTTCTGCATATATATCTATATATCTATATAAAAGAACAAGCCAAAATTACATAACCTGCTTTAACATTTTCTTGTGCTAGGAATTAAGTCATCGCCACCACCTGACGCGCCTAACCAATCTGCTGTGAGGAGCACCACCCCTCCCTTCTCCCCAGTACCGGTCCCAAACAGGATTGAACCGCTTTTAACAAAGGGTGGAAACTTCAGAAAAACAACCTTAGACTCTGCTATACTTCCACTGACACCATTTGAAACAATAGATTAACAATCGAGACTAATTTACCCTTCGATAAAGTATTTTCCCTTTGCTAATCTCTCTCCATTTGCAGATTTCTTTGCATTGGCACCGTCAGGTTCATACCTCATAGAACTACTCAACTTAGAAAGGATGCCCTACTAATTCAATAGGGTCATTTAAGAGTGGGGGGGGTCCCCTCCCCAAATAGCTTTCCCTACGTCTCGACGGCTGAAGCATTACAGAAGAATACGGCGAAATTTACCAACTTTTCCAGCCTCTAAAAGGGAACACGGATCTACACGTGGGGTGCTGAAAGCAAGTGTCAAAATAAGCCGCAGGGAGCCCTTTCTCGATCAACAATTCTCTTATCCTAAAGACATCACTGATCTGCTCGCAAGCTCTCAAAAGTGGATCAATAAATCAGTCTCCACATTTTTTGGGGTCATCAGATATTTAAGAACAAATTCCAACATACACCCTTCCAAAATCAATTTTAAAAAAAACCCCTACCAGCCCTCTTGATCTTGTGTGAAAGGATCTCTCTAAAAAGAAAATGGGGGTGGAAAAAGTCTTTATGGAAGCATTTTGCAGCTGCACCAACGATCTCGGGGTTCCTTCCTTAATATAACCTCGATGTTTTTCACAGCTCTATACGAAGCTTAATTCTGAACTTCGATGCAGGAGAATAAATTCCCTTGCATTAAGGAGCTTCTTTTGAATAACTACGCTCAGGATTAAACAGTAGGTCTCCTAACTTCACATTCAAGAATAATTAAAAAATAAGACTTACCTCTTTCGTGCCCAATTAAGATATCCTTGTGATTGAAGTATTCTACTTCTTCAGTGTAATTCTGTGTGTAGGCAGTGTTGGAGCCAGCATTTCTAGATTCAGTCCAGCGTACTTTCGCATGTCCCCTTGCATGGATTTTAAGTGATCTGACTCTAATTTCTCCAGTCACTTCTAAATTCACCCTTCCTGAGACTGTATCCCCGCTAGAATAGACGGGAACATTGCTGTCATTAAGACAGTCAAAGCTTATTGTCAAACTCTTCACCTTCCCCAGCACCATGTTACTAGTTTTTTTTTTAATATATATATATATAATAAAAGTCTATAAAAATACACTATAAGAAAAAAAGGGGAAGGAAAGTGAAGATCTCATATAAAAATGCGATCTTAACTTGACACTGATCAGTTTCTCTGCTCTGCGAAAAAGGTTGCAGGCAGGATCAGTGTGATCTCTACGAGCACTTCATCGGGGATTTCTTCAAAAGTACCAGCATTAGATGCTGCTCCTGCCCGCCAGCTCTGTGGTCTCTCTACAAAGACAAGTAGTCTGCCGCTGCCAGCTCATTTTAAGCTTTGTGGAAAACAACCACAGTGCGCATGCGTGGCGCTTTGCTCCTTTAGCGTAACAGGGCTGCTGTTCTCCTAGTTCCTTGGTGGAAGGAAGATGATTCACAGCGTAGGTGCTTTGCCTTTTATAATGCTTAGGAAAGAATCGTTTGCTCTAGAATGTGAAAGCAATCATTGATCAAAGCACGGTTGCAAGTCTGAACTCCAAACAGGTGGTACGTGTTAAAAACCTCAGCGTTGCCAAACTGGGTGATGGGGAAAGAAAGAACGTAAAGGGACAAATCTCTTCTAAAGGATCTTCTGAAATAGTTGGGGGGACATTGTGTCATGGTGCAGTGAGTATAACATTTGCAGTCTCTCCCCCCCCTCCTCCCCGTAACGATTTAACTAAAATTAACTAGAAAGTAACGAAAGAATTGAATGTAGTAGAATGCATCAGTTTAGCAGATGGAGGCATAAACCAGCCGTAGCTAGATCTTCACTTAGTTCAAATTTTGGTTGCAATTTCAAAGGGGAAAAAAAAAAGACTGATAAAAACTAGGAACTGTTCTCTGTATTCTACTGGTGCTATTAATTTCCAAACCTGTATTTAGTGAATGGCTCCAAACTTGTAAATGTTAAAACACCCCACTGTTGGAAGGAGTCTTTTTAAACAATCCCAGAAGTGCTATTCATTGGAAATTTGTACTAATTTGAAATTTTTATTCTCTTATGATTTCAGCTCTCATATCATTTCTTAGTTGTGCCTATTTCCAACAGAGCAATGAGCAAAGCCCATTTATAATGACTGGAAATAAGAACAGAGAGAGAACCAATACTAGGAAGATAAAGATTCATCAATCAAAACCTTTGAGTTTTACCTATGACTTAAGACACAGTGATAGTTTGGAGGTTTTCAATATAAAGAAGAGAGGGGCACATTCATCTTTATTCCCAAAATGCAAATCAAATCAATTTGATCTATAAATCCTTCCTCCTTGTCCCAGCAGAAAGATGTCCAACTTAATTTTTTTCTAGAACATGAATGCATGACATTCTCTACCTTATCTTCTTCCCCTTCTTTCTCCATGCTGCTTCTGCCAGTCATTGATAGCGGGAGATTTCGGGTGAAATAAACTGGGGAAAACAGCTCCTATGCAACCACTTCTTTGATTCCGAGGAGAATTACCCGGGATTGAAGACCTGATGATAGATCTGCTGCCACTAAATGGCATCAAAGGAGAGTTCCCCTGCCCCTGCTTTTCTCCTTCCCCAATTTCTAGTGCAGATACACCTCTAAAAGTCTGTAGAGATTCTCAGTCATCCAGGTCATGGTTGTCCCAAAGGTGTGTTGTTTCAGGAGGCAACTGGACTTTCTTGGTTTGTTTTTTTTAAAGACGTTTCACTTCTCATCCGAGAAGCTTCTTCAGCTCTGACAGGATAGTGGGGAATGGAAGGATTTATATTCCTTGCAGCTGTCTGCAAGGAATATAAATCTTTCCATTCCCCACTATCCTGTCAGAGCTGAAGAAGCTTCTTGGATGAGAAGCGAAACGTCTTTAAAAAAAAAAACCCAAGAAAGTCCAGTTGCCTCCTGAAACAACACACCTTTGGGACAGATACACCTGTAGTTTGCTTTGTTGCTGAATTAGAGTAGGGGTTGAACGTGGTACCAACACTCCTTTAAGGCGGCAGCATAGTTTTCTGCTGGCTTTGGAACTGGATAGTGGCACTTTAGTGCTGCCATGCAGCATATGCAGGGCAAGGACAGCTGCACTGATAGTCATTTGGTTCATAATAATGAAAACCATTGGGTGATTGAAGCCCCACTCCTTTTCATGTGTAAATATCTGTTAGAAAAGGGTACAGTTTCATGCATCTGGTGACACTAACCATTATAAAGCCACTGGCCCTAATTGTAGACACACTTGCTTCCGGCTGATGTTGAACTGCTTCCTCTCCCCCATCCCCAACTTTCTTGTTTCTCACCATTTTCTCTGGGCAAGATTGAGATGACAGGGCAGATATTTTACCATATCTGTGTAATGGTCCCAAAGAGTTTGAACTAACATTTTATAACTTCACTAATAACTCATTAAATAGAATGGCAACGCATAGCTAGGTCAAAATAGTGAATGAAAACATCAAGGGATCCAAAGAACCATCGCCCCCTATTAAGTGTTTTATGTTGTTTTAGAAGATAGTGTAGGGTATAACCAAAAAAATGAAAAGAAAAAAAAATAGAAATATGGATGCTAGAAGGTCTCTGAACCACTTTCTCTCTCTGATTACTCCGTGATTTAACCAGTTGAAATAAACGAGTTAAAAATATAAAATGGTGATCTTTCCCAATGTTTCTTTTCTCCCATTAAAAATTCACCTTAGGTTCTTTTGGTGGAGACTTTTGACACACTGACAATAGGTTCACTTGTTCTCAGTGACTTGCACAACCAAAATCTCTTTGGAAGTGAGAGACAGGCCATTTCGCATCCCACAGTGCATGCTGCTGTCTCCTGTACTCTGTAATGCCTCAAGGACTGAATGAATGATTCAGGAAATAGCAAGAAGATTAAAGGATTGACAGGCAGAGCGCTGGGGAATCTGACAATCCAGGTGGTGGTGTGTTTCTCTTTTTGGTAGCCTCAGCTAGAATGGCCAGTGATGAATAATGTTTTCAGTATCCAATAAGCCGTAGCTTCCTCCCTCCCTCCCTCCCTGAGTTCGAGTGCTGGTTTGGAAATAGTCTGCAATCAGTCCAGTAGCTATCTAATCTAGTGGGTTATGATTCATGATAGATGCTTCCCCCCCCCCTGCCCTTTGCAAATCCTTCACTCAAAGTGTTAGGGGAGCTAGGAATAAAGTTTTATAGTATGATTAGAGGAAAGTATGGAATTTGTTTCAAAGAAAAGCAAAGAAAAGTATAAGTAAAAGAAGTAGAAGCAGAAGTAGGCAGAAACCAAACCAGCTAGTTTCTTCATTGAGACTGGGGAACCCACTCCAGATGCGATTGATAGGCAACTTCTGATAGCCCTAACCAACATCAAGAAGGCTACAGATTCCTTTACTATTACCTTGAATTGTTATATATATAGGCAGTGATTTATAGAGGGAATCTAGAGAAAGCCTTCTGACTGGGGGATTTGGTAGCAGGATTCATTCTGCCTACATTTAGTAATCCATCCGATGTGACCTTTGCCATCTTAAAAACATGAATACATTAGATGCAGCTGATATAGTTTTTTTTCCTGCTGAAAAGAAGTGTCAAATTCACTTGGGTTTGTTTTGTTACAATGAAAACTCAAGCAAGTCTACTTGAAGTAAATCCTCACTGAAATAAAATCAGAGGTGGGGGGCATTTCAGAGCTAATCTATCCTCTGTATCAGTGGTGAAATCCAATTTTTTTTTACTACCGGTTCTGTGGGCATGGTGTGGCTTGGTGGGCGTGGCAGGGGAAGGATACTGCAAAATCTCCATTCCCACCCCACTCCAGGGGAAGGATACTGCAAAATCCCCATTCCCTCCCCACTCCTGGGGGAAGGATATTGCAAAATCTCCATTCCCACCCCACTCTGGGGCCAGCCAGAGGTGGTATTTGCTGGTTCTCCGAACTACTCAAAATTTCCGCTACCGGTTCTCCAGAACCTGTCAGAACCTGCTGGATTTCACCCCTGCTCTGCATGATCCAGGAAGGTAAGATTATTTTCAAGTAGGATTGCCTGCCAGATATAGACTGCAAAAATGCAGAAATCTATGGGATGGTACTAAATATATAATTTTCTGTATCTGTTTGCTGCCATCTAGTGACTGCTTGGTGTTTGTAGCCCAGTTCTGGTGGCCCTGCTTAAAATGGTTAAATGTACTGAGGAACATTGTTTCATGTATATTTGTACACAATTTCTCATTGTCACTGTCAAAAGAAACTGCTGTTCATTGTCAGGATTTTCAGCTTCATGACTGAACGTAAACTATTTTATCATTTTATCACCGTTTGTTTTCCATTGTCCAGTTAAGACATGTATCTACTCTGGATATTTACAAATAGTTTTGCGGGTTGAAACTTAAACATGCTTGTTGAAATTTATTGCAGTATTGTTTTACTGGGATTAAGGTTATTTACTGTCGTAATGGGGAGAGGCGTTTGCAGTTTACTGGAACCAGGCTATAATCCTATTAGGATAAGTAGAAAAAAATGAGACTAAACTACAGCTCCTGCTTGAAAATATTTAGGAAATATATTTCGCTGCTATGCTGTACTGTGAGATTTACTGGAGTCAAATAGAAGTAGTGTTAAGGCAGTATAAATTCTCTGACTTGGAAAGTTATGTGTGGATTCATAATTCAGAGAAAACTAATTCGCAACTATAGATAATTGGCATATGGTTAGTTCCAGAAATCCAAATTTCTGTCAGCACTACAAGACTTATATTTAATATAGGCTTATATTTATTTATCTGTCCGTTTACCTATCTCACTATTCTTGAGCTGTTTGAATGTGTAGGGAGCTGGTATCTAAATAAAAATTCAGCTTTAAGTGCCAAGAGGAGAAATCAACATTATTTTTCACAGGGACAATATCAGAGGTGGGTTCCTGCTGGTTCGGACCGGTTCTTTAGAACCGGTAGTGGGAATTTCCCCCTGCTCGCCGAACCGGCAGGGATGGCGGGCTGGACATGCCCCCGAATCGGCTCTCTCGGCGGCGCCATAGGCGGCACCATCTTGTTTTTCACTTCTGCGCACGCGCAGAAGCTGGATTTTCAGCACTGCGCATGCGCACGCCCACATGGCGCACAACGCGTGCGCACCCACATGGCATGGGAGAAAGCGAACCAGCAGCGAGGTAAGTCCCAACCCACCCCTGGACAATATAGATAAACCAAGACGGTTTTCTCCATTGCTGTATGGAATATCCACTTCCCTCTCTTATGCAATGTTTCTATAAAGAACTTTGCCTTCTAGTATGATGTTGATTCTCTTTCAATTGCTTTGCAGCACCTGAATTTCTACTGCAGAATCCAATTTGGGTCAGTCACCGGGACCCAAGCAGGCCCATTAGCTATCTATGGACCTAGTAAAAGAACATTATTTTTGTGATTTTGCATATCCTTTAAAAAAAAATCTTTACACAGAGTTCAGATGGGATGAAACTCTCTTAATAGTGATTATCTCAAAAGAGACATCATTTCGTTCATATCTGTGTTAACAATGTCCCATTAGCTACAAGGAGAAGTACTGACCATTATTGAAAAGGGGTGTATGTTGAATTATTGCAGTGATGGCTAACCTTTTCCGGACCGAGTGCCCAAAGCATGCACGCCCAAACCCCCAAAATGCAATGCACGTGCGGGCACTGCGCATGCGCTCCCTGTCCCCCGCATGCTCCCCCGCGCATGCACGCATGACCCTCCTGCATGTGCCCCACCCCCGGGCATGCACACGCCCCCCCGCACGCACCCCGCACATGCGTGGCAGAGATTCAAAGACCAGCTGGCTGGCAGGAGGCGCATACGCATGTGCGGTGGAGCTGAACTGGGGCGACGGCTCACGTGCCCACAGAGAGGGCGCTGCGTGCCACCTCTGGCACGCATGCCATAGGTTCGCCATCACGGAATTATTGGTACATTAATTTTAAAATTAAGATTTTTGGTTTATTGAAGGTATTTGCTTTCATATGTCATTTCTTGCAAGAATTATGAATCTCAAGAATTACTGATGGTACTAAAACTTACAGGCCCTAAATATGTAAGTAAATGTCTAATGCAGGTTTTGTAAGATCATACGTTGTAATTTGTAAGATTATAAAGTGGGAGTGGCTGAGGTCCGGGGATGCAAATTGATATTGGCCAAGAAACTGACAATTCTGGTTCCAGTGAAGAATTATTTGAGTGTTTACTCTGATCAAGTGTCACTAAATTCATTGAGCTTATTCAAAAACAAGTATGAAGAAACATGCCTATGAATGCCTATGAATAAATATGCAGAAATCATCCTGCAGATCTGAAATTCTGATTATTCAAATGAGGAAGCAAATTTCATTGAATTCAGTAAGAAATGTGTGAAAAAAGTTTAAGGGTGAGTTATAGTATGTGCATATAATTAGTCAAAAACGTCGTTCTTGTTTTCTTTTAGTTGACTGTAAATTCTGGTACATATACTAATATTTTGTCTTTTTGTGCCATCTTGTGGCTAATATAAAACATGCACATTTCAATTTAGAATGCACAAAATTCTATCAATGGAACAGGTGGAATTTATAAGTTTTAAAACACAAATATTTTAAGTTAGGGTTAGATTACAAAGCAAGGAAGTACGAACATTACTTTTTTGAACCTTAAAGCTGAATCAGACTGAAAGCTCACCCAGTTCACAGTCTGTTTTATGGTGACCAGCTAGGTGCCTCTTAGAGAATCTTGCATACAGAAATAGAACAATAATTTATTTCCTTGATTGTTTTATTAACTGGAATTCAAAGAGGACTAGTGGTGAAATCCAATTTTTTTTACTACCGGTTCTGTGGGCATGGCTTGGGTGTGGTGTGGCTTGGTGGGCGCAGCTTGGTGGGCGTGGCAGGGGAAGGATATTGCAAAATCTCCATTCCCACCCCACTCTGGGGCCAGCCAGAGGTGGTATTTGCCAGTTCTCCGAACTACTCAAAATTTCCGCTACCAGTTCTCCGAACTACTCAAAATTTCTGCTACCGGTTCTCCAGAACCTGTCAGAACCTGCTGGATTTCACCCCTGAAGAGGACCCTCCAGTTGTTCTGGAGATAGTTTATACTAGCTAGTGGAAGTGGTATAGTACAAGAATTTGGCTAAACTTCTTTGCAAGTCATCCAAGCAGCAGGTCATCTTGTAGTTGGGCACGTGGGTCTGGTCCTGCACTAGGCCTCCCAAGACCTCCCCCAACCCTGCTTAAAGACCTGCATGGTCATTTAACAACCACATCAGTGAGAACAGAGGTGGGGTTAAGTGTCGCTTCACTTAATGACCTTCATGACTTGTAACTGTAAAGGGGAGGCTCCATTATGGTCATGAGTCAAGGTCTACCTTACTGAATTGTTCATTCTTTTTATACAAAATATTAATATGTTCACCCTGCATAATTCAAATGCATCATTTTGACAGGTTGTTGCCATCGTTATTGCTGCTTTTTAAATAATATTTTTATTGAAATTTTAAGTACAATAATACAGGATGATACAAACTAAAGCTAGATTAAATAAAAGGTGAAAAAAATATTAAATAGAAAATACAAAAGAAAAAATTCTAAGAAACCAACTTTCTATCCTCATTACAACAAATATAAACAATTTCACTATCCTTTCACTTCCTTTTAGTTAACAGATATGTAGAGCTCTTCACCCCATAACATAAGTCTTAGCTATAGGCAATTCCAGTAAATAACTTCTTTTCCAAAATATGTCCAGAGCCCTAAAATAATCACATACATTTAGCAAATACAAACTTCATCATTTTATTCTGTTGCTTCCTGTCCATCATACAATTTCTTTTGTAGTCAAATGTTTTTAAGAGCTATTTACAATTTATTGTGGTTTGGGGTAAAATTCCTTTATAATCAATAAAGCAAAATTAAATATCTTTCGGGAACTCTTGTGTGTTTTCTGTTATTTAGCAAATGTTAAAAATATGATCTGTTTCTGCCTCTTTTGAATCCAACTTGCAGTTCTTCTGGCAGTTCTTAGTTCTTCTACACAGTTGAAGGCAAGATTGCAAAATCTTAGCAGCAGCATCACTAACCACATGCCCTAAACCATGGTGCTCACTTCGAAGAAAATATTTAAACTTTTAGTTTGGTAGATACATCTGCCTAATCTGGCTAAACAGACTTGTTCCTGCTTGGTACTTTGATGGGAGACAATTTAAGAATATCAGGACTATAGGCCAGTGATGGCGAACCTATGGCATGTGTGCCACAGGTGGCACGCGGAGCCATATCGGAGGGCACGCGAGGTGTTGCCCTATGTCAGCTCCAGCATGCTGGCCAGCAGATTTTTGGCCTTGGGGAAGGCCGTTTTCACCCTCCGGAGGCTTCAGGAGGCTTCCCTGAAGCCTCCGGAGTGCGAAAAACGGCCCAACGGGCAAACCGGAAGTCCGTTTTTCCAAACTTCCAGTTTGCCCCTTTGGCCATTTTTCGCCGTCCCAGGCTTCAGTGAGGCCTGTGTGCATGCGCAGGGGGCAGCGCGGGGGTTGTGCACATGCGCGGGGAGGGAATGGGTGTGGGCACGTGCGCACACTAGCGCGCATGCACACGCCCTTTTGGCACACGAACCAAAAAAGGTTCGCCATCACTGCTATAGGCTAACCAAAAGTTCAAAAAACATCCTAAAAGAAGGCAGTGGCAAAACACTTTTGTACTGTTGTCGTGAATACTGCATGATTATTTCCATGTAGTTAGCAAGAGTTGAATTTGCCTACATGGGACATTTATCTTTTATAGTAAATATATGCTAAATAATAAAATTGTCATATGCAGCTTACTTGTTTGAATAGGTTTTTAAAGATTTTTTAAATTGAATTATATAGTACTACTTCTCTTGATAACACAGTAAGATACATTTTGAAAGTTTGGTTGGTTTCATTCTCTCTCACTTAACAATTGTAGTATTGCAATGCCACCTTGTGGTAAATTGCTGGCATTAGGGGTTTTTTTCCAGACACCAAGTTTATTATACATTGCTGGAATAATCATTTCAGTAGAATAAAATCTATATATGATACAATAGTCATACTTCAAATAAAATAGAAGAGCTAATAGGACTGGGAGGTTTGATGGGGAATTCTATAAATCAAAAATGTAGACTTTGCTAACCTGAGTGTTGGAGAAAGGAACAATAGCAACAACAAAAGAAATAAAAAGCCGCCTTGCTGTGGTGCTCTAAAAAAAATAAAGACGTATGGCAAGGAATTGGCAGTCGTGATCTGCAGTACTTATAGCAATAGCAATAGTACTTAAGACTTATATACTGCTTCACAGTGCTTTACAACCCTCTCTAAGTGGTTTTCAGAGTCGGCATATTGCCCCCAACAATCTGGCTTCTCATTTTATTGACCTCGAAAGGATAGAAGGCTGAGTCAAACTTGAGCCAGTGAGACTCGAACTGCTGAACTGCTGGCAGTCAGCAGTTCGAGTCTCACTGGCTCAAGGTTGACAGGTTGACTGCTGGCAGTCAGCAGGCAGCAGAATTAGCCTGCAATACTGCATTCTAACCACTGCACTACCATGGCTTATTCCCGTGATGGTGAACCTATGGCACATGTGCCACAGGTGGCACGCAGAGCCCTCTCTGCGGGCACACGAGCCGTCGCCCAGCTTAGCTCCACCGTGCATGCACGCGCGCCTCCCACTGGTCAGCTGATTTTCGGGTATCTGCCGTGCATCTGGCTCCAGAGGCTTTCCTCGACCTTCAGGGAGAGTGAAAACGGCTTCCCCAGGCTCCAGAGGCCGGAAATGAGCCCGTTTCTGGACTTCTGGAACTTCCAGGAGGCCCATTTTTTGTCCTCCCCAAGCTCCGGAGCCTTTCCTTGAGCCTCCAGGAGGGTGAAAACGGCCTCCCCCAGGCTCTGGAGGCCCTCTGGAGGCTCTCTGGAGGCTGGAAATGAGCCCTTTTCTGGACTTCCGGAACTTTCGGGAGGCCCATTTTTCGCCCTCCCCAGGCTCCGGAGGCTTTCTTCGAGCCTCCAGGAGGGCGAAAATGGCCTCCCTCGGGCTCCAGAGGCCCTCCGGAGGCTGGAAACGGGCCCGTTTCTGGACTTCTGGAACTTCCGGGAGGCCTGTTTTTTGCCATCCGCAGGCTCCAGAGGCTTTCCTTGAGCCTCCATCCCCAGGCTCCGGAGGTTTTCCTTGAGCCTCCGGGAGGGCGAAAACGGCCTCCCCCGGGCTCCGGAGGCTGGAAACGGGTCCGTTTCTGGACTTCCTGAACTTCCGGGAAGCCCAGTTTTTCACCCTCCCCAGGCTCCGGAGGCTTTCCTTGAGCCTCTGGGAGGATGAAAATAGCCTCCCCTGGGCTCTAGAGGCCCTCTGGAGGGAGGAAACGAGCCCATTTCTGGACCTCCGGAACTTCCGGGAGGCCCATTTTTTTGCCCTCCCCAGGCTCCGGAGGCTTTCTTTAAGCCTCCGGGAGGGCGAAAACGGCCTCCCCGGGCTCCGGAGGCCCTCCGGAGGGGGCGGGGGAGCATGGGGGGGTTTTGCACGCAT
>QLTV01012184.1:4617743-4629131 GCA_003457575.1 Thermophis baileyi | reverse complement strand
ATTCCTCCCATCGACCAGTGAGGTCGCACAGGGTTGGCCTTCTTCAGGTCCCGTCGGCCAGACAGTGTTGGCTGGCAGGACCACGGGGGAGGGCCTTCTGTGTAGCCGCTCCGACTCTGTGGAACCAACTTCCCCCCGAGATCCGTACTACCCCCACCTTACTGGCCTTCCGTAAAGCCCTTAAGACCTGGCTTTTCCGGCAGGCCTGGGGCCAATAGTTGTTCTGATTGGCCCATGCATGGTTGTGTGAATGTTTTATTTTAAATATAGTTGGGGTTTTTTTTTTCCCCTTTCTTTTTTAAATTGTTTTTATATGTTTTATTTTTTATGATGTAAGCCGCCCAGAGTCCTTCGGGAGTTGGGCGGCATATAAATTTTATAAAATAAAATAAATAAATAAATAAATTCCTTCTGATTCTATTATTTGCACATTAGCTGTGGTGATTTTTTTTTGTTTTACTCTTGTCAAAGTGAGTAAAACATTTTTTGTCATTTGTTATGTGACTCGTAGCTGGGATTTGTTATGTGACTTTTGGATTGAAAAATATATTCATTATCTGAAGAAAAATCAACTTCTTCACACTTTTGGCTTTTTGTAGTTTTTGCATTCTAGCTTTGCAGATTCTACAATCTGCTTTTAAATTACCCTTTTTCTTGCACAGAAAGTACTCACGTGTTTCTTGCTTCATGTAACTGTTTTTATTTCTATTTTTCATCTTTAAAGCAGACTCTGCGATAGAAGCACCGTTACTATTAATGCTTTCTGTTTTACACTTATATTCATCTATAAGCTTGCCCTTATCTTATTCAATGTTTATTCATCATCTGGACATGCATCAAGCACCGTGACAAGCATTTCATAATTTTCTGGTAAACCATTAAGTAGTGCTGCGACATGACAATCTTTTATTTCTTCTCGTATACCTCTGAGGTGTTCAACCATTTCCAAGGTATGCCTTATGTAACCCAGCATATCCTGGTCTTTTATGAGTTTGGTTTGGTCTAGCTTTCTAATCAAATACAGTTTATTGCTGAGATTAACTCTTTTATGCACCTTTTGTAATCCTTCCCACATTTCTTTAGCTGTTTCGTGTGTGTGTGTGTGTGTGTGTGTGTGTGTGTGTGTGTGTGTGTGTAATGTATGTATGTATGTATGTATGTATGTATGTATGTATGTATGTATGTATGTATGTATACTAGCTTTATAGAACAAAAGATTCTGATGTACTGTACATGTGATTCTTTGTAATCCTTCCCACATTTCTTTAGCAGTTTCGTGTGTGTGTGTGTGTGTGTGTGTGTGTGTGTGTGTGTGTGTGTGTAATGTATGTATGTATGTATGTATGTATGTATGTATATATGTATGTATGCCAGAGGTGGGTTCCTCCTGGTTCGGACCGGTTCGCCTGAACCGGTAGCGACCCGCTGGTGACGTCACGGCGGCGTCATGGATCCAGTTCGGTCGGTGCCGGTCCGTGGGCGCCGCCATCTTTTTTTGGTAATTTTTTAAAATTTGTTTTTCTTCTGCGCATGTGCAGAAGCCGAGTTTCCAGCACTGCGCATGCATCGCCATCTTGTTTTCAGCTTTTTTTGGGGGGGGGTTAATTTTTCGGCACTGCACATGGCGTGGCCACGCAGCACGGGAGGAAGCGAACCGGCAGCGAGGTAAGTTAGAACCCACCCTTGATGTATGCATATGCTTTGATCATCTTCCATGCTAAGAGAGACTGGGCTCTGAGTTTTCTGATCTTTCTCTATCCATTTATCTGAAGGATGTTCTGGCCTAGCTTCATTTATACATTTCCACGCACCTTCTCTTATTAGCAGCATGTTCATCTTGAATTTACAAGACTGGTAGTTCCGGTCTGTCAGATTTACAAATGAAATCTTTGTTACTGGTTATTTTCTTTTATTCATTTATCCTGTTACAGTCTTCTTTATGTTGCTGTATCTTGCATTTATTTGTTGTAGCTTGCTATGACAGGTTTGCTCTGTTCTGTGCTGAACTTTATATTTATACTGGGTCTCCTACACTGACAGGATGCTTGCCTCCTTAGACAAGATAAAGTGAAGGAAGGGGGAAGGACATTTAGACTTGAAAGATTCTGTTACTATAATCTTATAATACAACTAGTATTAGCATGCATGATGTTCTAGTCAGGTCTGCCTTGAAGAATTGACATTAATCAGTGTCCCAGACTAAATAAAATTTATTAAATAAAACTTACAAAACAGATCATACAAAATAAAAGGCATACAAGATTAAAAAAATAATCACAGTTGCATTATTTTTTCTAGCAGCTGCATATATAAGTTGCAGAAACAAACTTTGAATGGCAAAGTTTTCTTGGAATTCTTACCTGCCAGTAAAATTTGTACATACAATTCCTGATTCAGCCCTGGAAAACGAGTTAAAAGAAGTGTTAGTAGCTCTTCATGTAAGTCTTGATAAAAGTTACAATGCAACAAATAAGAGCTGAGGTTTCAATATTTACCATTTTTACAAGGGCATAGCCTTTTCACATCCAGCTCTGCTGATGGTATAATGTTGAACTATAATAATGTAGATGCTTGCTGAAATTTAGTGTTTGTAAATTGATCTAAGTACCATCTTCTTTGAAGCATAAATTGCTGTGACCCAGTTATACCCTGGGTGAGAGTTTACTACATTCTATTTGTAATTCTATATCAAGGATATTTGGTTAAGCACAGTCATTGTCTAATCTTGTCCCAAGGGCATGAGAATTTCCTTTGAAAAACCCAGTTTATACATTTTTTTCTCAATTTAGAGTATCCAGGAGGAATCATATTTATCAATTGATATTAGCTGTGTCAGACCTAGATACTGCAAATTTATTTATTTATTTATGAACATTATGAAATGAATATCTTTAATCAGTATTTAAACACAGACAACCATGCCTTTCTGTCAACTTTAATAACTTCTGCCTCTGACTGCAGGGCAACATTAGGCACATGTTTTGCTGCTTAGAATAGTGTTCTTATGAAATTTGACTGTACTGATAATTAACTCCTGGGTTTAATTGGGCTCCATATCACAGCTGCAATAATGTCTTGGCTTCAAAAAGCTTGAGGGCAGTTGGTATTATTGGATACCTCTAGAGAAGAAGAAAGATTTGATGTTGAACTGCTCTGGGCATTTGAAGCAATCTGAACATATGACACTTGCCAGAGTAGTATGGTATCTATCTACCGGTAGTAGTAATAGAAGCTTTCAATTTCTTCCAGAGAATTGCCCTGGAAATAAAATCAAAGACTTGCTTAAAACAAACAAGAGCTACTTTTGGTGGCTGACTATATTTCTCAATCAAATGGGCAATAACTATCCTTAATTATCTGAGAAACTGCCACTTTCTGATTACATCTGCCTATACCATTAGATCTGGCATAGGGGTATGCTTTGGGTCCCATTTGCTAGGAACTTACACTTGGCGGGTCCCAGGAGGTGGGCTTTCTCTGCCATAGTGCAGAGAACCCTCAACAACAGAGCTGTAGCTCACCAATACTTTCAGAATATTCTTTCAGCATATTGGAGTATCTATCTCCCTAATTTCATTTTAAAAAATGAAACAGGGAGACATGTCAAGAACATCAAAGATAATGCTCCCATGTATATATAAATTCATCAGATCACATTAGTAGACTACATCAGTGACTGGCGATTACAGTGGCTCACAAATCCATAAAAACACTAAAAAGAATTCTGTGCCAATCAAACATGGCACACCCCACCAAGACAGAATTAATGTGGTATACAAAATTAACTACATTAGACAAATATTAAAGAACACAAAACTGCAATAATGAACCAGGATGGACAATATCTAACAGCTACCTATGCCCTTAAAACTAATACATTTTGAGTGGGAGAATACTGAAGTCCTAGATTGCACAAACAGCAAGAAAGTCAGAAAATTCTTTGAAGTTAGCACTCGGAGAAATCCATTAACCTGGATACAATCTACTTTTCAGGCCTCTAATCTTAAACACCCACAACAGATAGGTCCTGAGAAGGGCCAATCAAAATGGAGACAACAACATATCCAAATCCTGATTAATACTGAAGTATTGATCTTCTGAAGCTTGGAAAACCCAACCACAAGTTACGTTGTTCAGATCAAAATACATTTGTGAATTCCCAGATGACAGCTAAATCTCCCAGGTCTTTTTAGTTTGTGTATAGCGAAAAAATTCAGATGGAGCTAGTCAAGAACAGCTAAATAGCATGGGCCTATTGAAAAAAATTCTGCTTACCATTACATGGAAACTGGCTGGGAAATTCTGGGAGTTGAAGTCCACTTGTCTTAAAATTGCTGAGGTTGAAAACACTATATGGAAGCATGTCCTTTTGTCTCTCAATGGAGCTTTCCATAAGTAATGATTCCTTTGCACCTGGTACAGAAATTTGAACCTGGTCCTCTTGCATTTTTATTAGGGGACTCTGAAGTTCTCTTCTCACCTGTATGATAGTCAACTCCATTAATTATTATGGATTTAGTTTTGAATATATACAAATCTGAGTGCACTGTAAGCTGAAATCCTAGATACACTTTTACTCTTTTTTAATTGTATACTTTTGTATTTTTATTTGTGTGCAGTTTTAATCATTGTTCAGTTTTCTGACCAAACCCTATGTGACCATTTAGATATTTAACTTGCTGATCAATAGATCTTGGGCTCTATGTCTCTTTGGGCTCTATGTCTCTTTGTAGTGGCAAATACAGAACTTTGCATTTTTAATAATATTGAGTAGTCAGGAATTTCAAAAGGTCTACACAATTCATAAAAATAGTTATCGAATATTAGGTCTGGTGAAAAAGCAATTGTAGCCTAAATGTTGTTGTCCTTCCAATACCAGTTTTGTAGACTCTTAATCTATATAAGATATACATACGGTACTCATACATAAGTCTGCATACTGTAAGTCTTCTTTCTCTCACTATTGAAAGGGCAAGGGCAGTTATGAATTCAAATGGAGGTATTCTATGTCTCATGAGTTCCCACTCGCAAGTAGCTATTTTACAGACCTTGTGTCCAAACTGCATTGTGGTACAACTTCATGGAAAAAGCTCCTATTTAGATATGTTTTAAATTAATCAAGGTTAGTCAAGGAATCATTCTTAAATGGAGTCACAATGAATTTCAGAAGAAGAATAGATCATTGGCAAAATATACCACAGTTCCACCTGTGACTATGCATAAATAATCTTTTTGTAACATTGTTTGAATTTCTACTCTGCATTTCTTTTTCTGTAATTAGCACAATTTTCCTTGCCTTCCCATAAAAGCTTGCAATTATCATAAAGGATTTATGAACAGGGAAAACAAAGACCTATCACTGATGTGCATGTAATTACTCTTATTTTGCTTAGGCATTCATATTCCTGATATTCATATACATATTGGTGCTGCTATATACTTCCACACATCACTTTGAATATAAAGCAGAGGTTTATTTGAAGCCTAGTGTTTATTAAAATTTCAGTGCATTTATTATACAATTTCTATTTACAAAGCTGTATTTGTATTCTTTTAAGGTCAGATTCTCAAGCAGCATTTTTTCCTCAGTCCCCAAATGAGAAAGCTGTTTGGTGCATCAAGAGTTCTTTCTATTGTATTTTCAAGCTTGTCTCTGCAACCATAATGGATAGAAATTTATTTTTCTCTTAAGAAACCTGGAACATTCATGACAACTAACAGATTAAAAAAAACTGAAAAACTTTATTATTTGCCTCAGTTCTTACTAAATATATTTAACAATATTCAAGTGTCCTCCAAAGCTGAATATTTTCAGAGAGAAACCAGCTGCAATCTTAAATGTTTTCATTGAATTGTGAATGCCATATGCCACTCTGATCTGTGATGTTTATTTGTTATATTTTATACCATCACTACATATTACAAAAATGACATGAATCATTCTGGAGCAGGGCATTTCGACTATGTGTGTTGGCATCCTGGTGATCAGAAGTCAGTATGGTTTTTAGGATTCAGAGTCAATTGGCTCAAACAAAAGTGAAATTTTGCGCCCCCCCCTAAAAATAGAATCTTAATTCTAGAAATATAATTGTAATGTAAACAGTGTAGTAGAAATACAGCTAAGAGTAATTAACAATACAATGATAAATCCACAAAGCTTGCTAAATAACTTTCTAAGTGCAAATGTGAAGAAATTTGCAATACAAAGCTTGCTAAGGTACAGACAATGGTTAAATAACCATTCCTACACAGGTATTTATTATACCTGCAAAGGGGAAAAATGATCCACACCATTCTTTTTTCCAGCCAATCTTCTATAGCAGTTTGAAATTTGATGGGTAAAAAGATAAATTTATTTATCTTTTATTTATTTCCTAGTTAAGACTTAGATATCTCTTCTCCCCAAAAATACTCAGAACTTGAGAATTCTGATTTATCTATGATTTTTTGCTTTCCAGTTAGAGAAACTGATTACCCACATGTCTTGCCTTCCAATCTGTGGATTGCAATAATGCAAGTGACATGGAGAACCATTTGACTGGTTTTACTCTCTATTGGTCATAGTTTACAGGCCCACAAATGTTAAAGGAGGAAGAGTTCCTGACCAATAAAAGTTATAAATGTGTCTAAAATGCATATAAGGTATTATTCATAAATATCTATGCCATGTCTAATTTAGCCCCGAGATCAGCTGCTTGGCATTTCTCTCCCTTTTCTACATTGGCTGTTATTCAGCACCCATCCCTCCTCAGTTCTTTGAAATAGTTTATATTTTCTAGTACAGTGGCCAGCATAAGGTCTCTTGGATCAAAGGAAATGCATTCTCTAAGCCAATTTATTTTTTATGCTTTTCTTTTAGTAACATTGTATGCTGGATTCCACATAGTATCTGGATAAATGGAGGAAATATTTGACTTTATAATGTTTCTACATTCCAGTTTATTTCCCTTCCCTACCCCTTGATGCTTCATTTAATACATATATCAACTGCTTTAGGTTAAGCCCTTGGGTTTGCAAGTAAATTACTGTAAATCACAAATAATTGGTATTCACCACTCCAATAGCAATTTCACACTATGGTTAAACCCTGTTACATCCCCCCACCCCACCCCCAAGGATTTCAAGTATCTTGGAATATTTATTCCATGCAAACTATTTTAAAGTGACTCATTTTCTGAATGTTAAGTGTTGTGGCATTCTGTGATTTCCCCCCACTTAATATTTCCCATGAGATTGGAAAATGCTGAAATTCCTCTGAGTTTTTTAAAAGATGGATTTTAATTAACTGTCCAAAGAGAAGTTTATAGCATAGACTATTTAGACTCAAGTGGTGTTAATATATTTCCTAAAAAATACCTGCATGATGGATTATTTGTAACAGTTTCAGTGAAGGTGTGTGTGTGTGTGTGCGATTTTTATTTAACATTTTTTTTAAACAAATCATTTAATTTTTCCTTGTACATACTTTATATATTCATGAGAATCCCTTTGGATATGTTTCTGTTGAAAACGTGAGATAAGGATATCAAAATCTACATGTTTCTGGAAAAAGCTAAATGGTACAACTGTCCAATAAAGCTGCTTTTAGATGAGAAGGAATTGCACTTGACATCTTTGTGATCCAATCTTAATTACTTGATTACTTGATTACTTGATTACTTTATTTATTTATTTGTCTGTCTGTCTGTCTGTCTGTCTGTCTGTCTTCTGTTGATGAATAATAGCCTCATTTCTGGTAGCTTGCTTTTGTGCAATCTACCTGTGCAATAAAGTAAAAGTGTCTGGAGGAAGAAACACTCTGAAAATGTTAATTATGTAGTTACATCAAATAGATTAAAAAAATAGAAGAGGGAAAATTAAGATCTGCTAGAATCGATTACAGATGTCTACAGTTTCTGCTTTATTTAATTGCTGTAACTCCCTCTGCTTCCCAGCAATCTTGATACCAATATATTGAAACATGTCTCATGATGCCATGACACAAGTTCCACCCTCTCGCTTTCACCTAAAGCAACCAAATTACTTTGAAAATAAAACATAACGTTATTAGCATGTAATCAATAAACTCTCTCTCTCTCTCTCTCTCTCTCTCTCTCTCTCTCTCTCTCTCTCTCTCTCTCTCTCATCTCTCTCTCTCCCCCTCTCTCTTTGTCTGTCTGTCTGTCTGTCTCTCTCTCTCTCCCCCCCCTCTCTCTTTCTTTCTTTTTCTCTGTGGTATCTCCTAGCAAAGATTTGGCACTTAGCTGAGTAGCCATGAGCAAAGGCAGAATCAGAGCTTACATACCTTTGGTGTGCTACGTTGCAAAGATAAGACAAAGGAAGAAGGCAAACACAATGGAAATTACAGTGTGATATTGGAGTGGTTTAGATAAACCCATCCACATGTCCATATTATTATTTATCTCTTCCTATTGGGTCAGCATGCTAGCCATCCTATCTTTGAAATATGGTTGGTAAATATGCACTATTTGGTTTAGTGGGCTACAAGTTCCTGATTGATTCTTGTCCCTTTCATCAGTCAGGATCAGTTCACCTTGCTATGAATGCTTTTTTACAAGGGCATGTTAAGCAATTCTGATGTATGTGGGAAGGGAGGATTTGTAGTCAATGCAACTCACATGTGTATGGGGAGGGAGTACTGTTTACTGCCACACATATAAATACTTAAACAGCAGAGTTCTTTGTCATAATGTTGCAATGCGTATTAGTGTGCCCCAGCCCAAATTCTGGAAATTATAATAAATATTGGTGCTAAGACCCTTTAGATTTTTAAACTACTTTGATTTTCTTAAAGATTATTTAGAACTAGGATCTATCCAGCTTGCGAGAGTGTTAACATTTTAACAGCTGTCATCATTCTAGCTTGGATCTGAAAAGGGAAAAGAAGACTTGTTCTGATTTGAAAGTTATTGATATTATGAAGCTACTCAAACCATTTTTTTTGCTTGTATGATTTCTTACAGCATTTACTATGACTGTATTTTCAAATGTTCATGATTAAGAAACCACTGCAACTCTTGCACATCTAAAAACTCAGTTTTGGTGGCTTGGCAGAACTGTGGTAGCCTTATCACTGTTTCTTTCCTGGATGTCAGTCTTGCAATTTGAAAGCAGTTTTAAAAGAACAGGACAAATTCTTGTTGAATATACATCCAAAAATACTACCTGCCCTTCTAAATTTCAGTGAGACAAATATTGGCACAATTGCTTAAGGTATTGTTACTCATCATTGGATTATGTGCAATCAAACAATTTTTTAGTTCACTGGATCCAGATGTGAAAAAAACTCTAGGCCCATCCTTTGCATTTTAAATGACATATTGAACATGCTTTGAAAATCTGTATCTTAAACCAGTTAGATTTAATTTTCATTCTGTCCATGGAACTTGGACTTCCAGTGCATATGTAATAAAGAAACCAGATTCAATAAAGTCAACAATAATACTTCAAAAGTATCCCTATCTAAGGAACAGAGATTCAAGGTCTGTCATCCCTAGCAGGAGATAATCTTATAGTGCAGCAGGTGAAAAGAGAACACCTGCTGTGAAGCTTTATACAGTGTGTAAAGATGCTGGAAAGATGCCAGGGTTTTTCTAGAGCCACAAGACACACAGCTGTACTCTGCACAGATAATTGAAGGAAAGTCATCCACAAACTTTATAAGGACAGTTACAACAAATGCTAGGAAGGGTTTTTTTCATGAAAAGAATCAGAATGCAAGACCATTTACTGGTGATATATAATACCTACTGGCATATGTTCGTTCAAGGTAAAATTTTACAAAAGCCTGTGATAGCTGCATAAATGTCAGAACAGTGCTACAGTATTTCCATTGGTATTCTACTCCACATTATAATATATTATACTAAGTATATTAGTCAATATCATACTTATGATTTTCTATTCCTCAATAAGAACTGGAATAGCAAAATCCAAGAAGTTTATTTTAGGAAATCTTAACATCTCAACTACTTTTCAAGATTAGGATTATATTTGACTTTTGGAAAGAAACTGCAGACAGCTTTGTGAAAAGCAGAGTGACTGAAGAACTGGTGACTCGGCTGTTTCTTTGATAATTCCACTCTGCACAAGGAGAGGACCTGAGATTATCCACAAGTGCTCCGGACAGCTGCTGCTTTTAAGATAGCAGTGTCTGGCAGGTATAGAGCTCTGGGAAATGATTTAGGGGCCATTTAAATCAGGGAAGACAATCTAAACCCGTGATGGCGAACCTATGGCACGTGTGCCACAGGTGGCATGCGGAGCAATATCTGAGGGCATGCGAGGTGTTGCCCTATGCCAGCTCCAGTGCGCATGCGCACGCTGGCCAGCTGATTTTCGGCCTTGGGGAAAGCCGTTTTCACCCTCCCCAGGCTTCAGGAGGCTTCCCTGAAGCCTCCGGAGTGCGAAAAACGGCCCAACGGGCAAACCAGAAGTCCATTTTCTGAATGGCCCGTTGGGCCATTTTTCGCCCTCTGGAGGCTTCAGGGAAGCCTCCTGAAGCCTCCAGAGGGTTAAAAACGGCCCAATGGGGGGCGCATGTGTGTGGACACGCGCATGCACAGTGCGGCACGTGTGTGGGGGGTTGTGTGCTGGCACACACGCGCTAGCGCATGTGCGCTCCCATTTTTGGCACGCAAGAAGAAAAAGGTTCGCCATCACTGATCTAAACAGTAGCAATTAACTGGATGAGAACCAACATGCTGAAACCATAAATCCTTTACGAAGGATGTGTGGTATAATTTTTATATAGCCTAGAAAACATATAAAGGACTGATTTCTACACCTATAAAATTTGGGTGAGCATGGCTGTATCAGTAATTAAAGGGAGTAAGTTCAATAAGATGTTCAATATAGGTAATTGAGATAATGTATTTAAATAATTTCTTTGGTGTATGTAATTGGTAGTGATAATTAAGTTTCTAGAGGAACTGTAACTATATTGTTATGTTCTAACTGTTTAAACTGTGTTACATGGTTCCAACCAGGTCCAGCGTTTGAGCGGGAAAAAGCTCAAACGCTATTGGCTGGTCTGTCTGACAGCTCCCTATAAAAGGGCAAGCTGTCAGACTGCTCTTTGCTGGTTGCTGATACAAGAGCTGAAATAAAGAGCTGCTTTGGAAGTCTGTCTCCTGTCATCTCTACCCACTATCTAACAGTGGCGACGAGGGCTTGGGCCAGGAGAACTGTGACTAGCTTCTTCAGCACTTTCAACCAGCCAGGCAGACATCTGCCTGCCATACAAGAGCTGAAATAAAGAGCTGCTTTGGAAGTCTGTCTCCTGTCATCTCTACCCACTATCTAACAGTGGCGACGAGGGCTTGGGCCAGGAGAACTGTGACTAGCTTCTTCAGCACTTTCAACCAGCCAGGCAGACATCTTCCTGCC
>QLTV01012184.1:4574618-4592074 GCA_003457575.1 Thermophis baileyi | reverse complement strand
GTAAATACTGACGAACTTTTTTCTTGTTTTCTGTACTGATTTTATGCATAGGGTTTGTTACTAAAAGAAATAAATGTGAGAAAAACTTATGAAATGATGCAAATTATTAAAAGAAATAACAAAAGAAGATGGTGCAGAAAGAGGGAAATTTAAAAACCATTCTTAGCTTAATTTATGAATAATAAGATTGTCATGAACGAAAGGGGGGTTGTAACCTATGACCCACCCTACTCGCCCACTCAGTTTGAACCTGCAGCTTAGTGGGGAAATGCTTTGGTAGTTCAGTAGGTGGAGGTGAATCACACAGGCCTGGCAAGGCCTATGCATGCATGGCCCAGCCCCAGATTGCTCTGAGAGGAAAAGTCTTGTAAAATACCGGCCTGAGAAAACACAGACTAAAAATAACTGTAAATCTAACAATTTCTTACTTAAACTTGGGTCCTGGTTCTGTATCCTCTCTGCTGGGCTTCTCCCAGCAGCCATCCACTCTGTCTCCCCACAGAGCAGCTCTCCCTGCAACCACCCAGCAGCAAAGCCCACAGGAAAGAGAGAGAGAGAGAGACTCTGCTAGTCCCATGATCCTTAGTGGGAACTCCTCTCCCCAGCTGGGATATCCTTTTCTGACCAGGCCCTAGGAAATGTACTTTAACAAAGACAACAATAGGTAAATGAAACACAGCTGTTTCATCACAAATATATAAGAACAATTAGCGGGCTTTCAAAAATTCAGTTATTAGCTCATTTTCGAATTGCCCCCATTAAAAATCAAATTTCCCCCCTGTGGGGTGTGGGCCCCATGTTGGGAACCACTGCTCTATGACAAATTAAGCATCATAGGCTAACTTGCAAGTTCAAACCACTGAATTAAGCAAATAATAAAGATATAAATAAATTAAAAAGAAAACAACAAAAAACCAAAAAACCCCTCAAAGGGCAGACTTGATGGACCCCTAGACTTTTTCTACCATCAGTTTTCTATGCTTCTATGTTTCTAGGAATGGGTTTGCACACTGGGCAATGACTTAATGTGGCTTGTTTGGTTATGATATAGTGTTGTGTGAATTCAACCACTATGGTTTATAATTCATGCAAACATGAGCACAAGGAAACGGGAGTAGCACAACCTTTTTGTTTTCATTCTCCAGGAGTCATTGGAAATGGGGATTAACTTCACTAGAGAAGGTACAACTGAAATTTTTCATCCCGTTTTTAAAAAAATTGTGATCTGTGTTTTGTTATTCTATGTTTCTTTGCCTTTTTAGAAAACCAATTGCTATATTTAAAAGCTGCTATCTTCTAGCTACTCCTAGCTTAGAAGTCATATGGCCAATAGACCATGAATTAATAACTGTGATTTTGATTTAATATACCCATTTGAAATATTCTTAATATAATGGAACAATATATACATGTATCAAATATTCTCCATTCTAACAGAACAAAACATATTCCATGTTAGGGAACAATGGGAATTTTAAACAAGCTCCTTCCTCCCATTCATCCTGTATCCTTGTAATATAAATTTATTACAAATTTAATAGGTTATATGCTAGTCCATGTTGAGTACTGTCTCTCTAACCAAAAAAAGGTTTTACACTTAAATATTTTTTTTTTAAATGTCCAGAGCTATCATTTAAAAAGAACTGAATAGCAGAGTGGGCATGAACTGCTCTAAGTGGGCACGAACAGACACTCTGGCTGTGTACGGACATTCCCCAGATCCGTCCTTTGTTGGAAAAAACTGTATTGCTTTCTTTCTTGCGTTCCTGTGACTTTGTTCCTGTCACTCCTGCAGACAGAGCTTTGGCTTAACCTTGGACCAGACTTGTGTGGCTTTCTTTAGAGCTAGACCAACTGCTTCCGAGTTGACCCAGTTTTCCTGCCTTTAAACTGTTTCCGGTTCAGATTCATTGTGATCCAGGCAAAACTTGTGTCTTGGTTCTAAACAAATTTCTTCACGATTTATGACTCTTAGCAAGGGCTTACCTTCTCCTCCTCTTCCATAAGAGATTTACGACAAGCCAATTAAAGTGCACAGACTTGTAATTTGCATCTCAGTCTGTCTGCTTTCAGTGCCTGGGACTCTTGCCAAGGTGGCACGGAATGGTTTGCTCCATAATATCAAAGAAGAAGCTTGCAGGGATCTCCTTCCATGCAGCATATGTCAGGATGTTCAAAATGCTTAGAATGACTTAAACACCAAGGTATCCTCAAAATTAAGGAGATACATCAGTTTTTCTTGTCATGTCATATAATCCCACCTCTTTCTCAAGCTGCTACATAAACAAAAGAAAGGTGGTGTTCTTGCATGTCCTGATAGAGTTGGTATTAGGCTACCTTGTGGTATTAATCTCCCAAAGCCCAGAAAAATCCAACCAAAAGCTATGTAAAGAATCATATTTATGTTTATGGTCCTGAAGCATGCAGGTACTAATAGCCAGCAGCAGATTCACATCCTCACATTATTTCACCAATGTGTGATGATAAAGAGGCAAGCAGGCACAACAAACTGACTCAATTATTTATCTGAGGTGAAGTGCATAATGGTGTTGAGTCCAACTTCTTGTTCCTTACAATGAAAGTGCTTTCTGCCTTCTGAAATAATGCATGAAGTGATGTCTTAGTTGGGGAGAAAAATTCTCCACCATGCCATTGGCTAATTATTCATGCCGTAATCTGTTCAACCATACACTTAATCTCCAGTATTTTGGGTCACCAATTTTGTGGCACCTTTCAGAACAGGCATTTGTACTATTAAACTATGATGCTTTACCTACTATAGCTGATACAGGTAGTCCTCAACTTATAACAGTTCATTTAGTGACTGTTCAAAGTTCCAACGGCACTGAAAAAAGTGACTTGTGACCTTTTTTTCACACGTATGACTGTACCAGCATCCCCATGATCACACGCATTCAGATGCTTGGCAATTGACTCATATTTATGACAGCTGTGGTGTCCTAGGGTCATGTGATCAGCTTTTGCTACCTTCTGACAAGCAAAATCAATGGGAAATCCAGATTCAATTAATAACCATGTTACTTACCGGTACTTAACAAATGCAATGATTCACTTAACTGTGGCAAGAAAAGTTGTAAAATGGGACAAACTCACTTAACAAATGTTTCACTTAGCAACATAAATTTTGGGCTCAGTTGTGGTCGTAACTCGAGGACTACCTGTATCAGTAGGGCTCCTTAAGTGATGCCCATGCTGATGCTTTAGCAACATAGACCCTGAAAGATATTTTGTATCTTTGCGTCTGTGGATCTAGGATAAGATAGTATGGTATCCATTGAGCCTAAGGCTATTTAACCTTAGTCTGGATGTTTGTAATGGGGATATCAATCCCTAGGCTGTGAATCAGAAAAGAGGCAGCTCTTCCTCATATAATCATAATATGTTCTCAGATTCTGGTTTTCTGTGTGTGTGTGTGTGTGTGTGTGTGTGTGTGTGTGTGTGTGTGTGTGTCTAAATTGGTAGAGCCAGTCAGCATGATCTCATCTTGTGCCAGGTGTAAGATTTCCTTCTCCAGTATTGGTCTCACAGTGCCAACAGGTACTACTCAACAAAGTCATGTGAGTATATTGTTTTGCCCAGCAGATCTTATCTCCCTCCATCTGCTCCTCTATCCCTTGCAGTCATGGTTTGTAGCAAGGGAATGTTTTTATTTCTACAATAATACCATTCTCCCTTCTATACTCTTGCACTGCTTAACTGGTTTATATATTGCTCATTGTGACAGATATGCATATTACAAACTTAGATGAGCAGTCAATTAAAATGAGGCAGATATATTTGTAGTCAAAGTAGGTGATGATATGGTGTTATTAATCAGTATGATTGTAAGATTTATAGGAGGAAATTGCTTCAAAATCACTACCTTGGCGGATGGTCTTTAAATTTAAGATACCAAGGGACCCTTCTCAATGTAAAAAATCAGTACAGAACCCATTAAATAGTACATTTCATGCAATACATTTTATTTGAACAAAATGTTACAATTAATGTTGTAATAATAAATTTCATACAATATAAACAGAAACTGTTCACATTGAACCCTTGGATGATTCTCATAGAACCTTGAGGTTCTGGGGAACACAGTTTGAGTGCTGCGGACATGGAGCAACTGATGATAGCATACAAATTCCTTGTTCTGGCATCTGGAACTATTGAGAATATGAAAGGGATTGATTGATTATGTGCCATCAAGTAATTGGTGACTCTTAGCAATCACATTCATGGGTATGAAAGGAGAGAAGATATATGCATACTGATAATTAGACACACAGGCTTAGATTGCAAAGAGGTGGAGGGAAACTTTCAAAAGTTGAATTCTCAAAATAGCACCAGATGAAGTAAAAGCATGGCTCCAGAAATACTACAGTAAATTGTTTGCTGTTTGCTGGACCTATCTGTCATTCTGATAGCTTTTGACTTGACCGTTTGATATTTACAGGTTACTGGTAGAGATGTTCAGCCTTGAGCAGGCTATATGTTCATAAGCCATTGGTTCATTCATCTGCAGAAAGGTTGAAAAAGCATTTATGAAGAGCTTTGCTTGACTCATCAGCTGGCTTTCTACAATGACAACTTAAAAGCTTTCAATGATGTTATAGTGGCCTGCATTAAGAAAAGATTGGGAACAGGAGTTTCAAGGCAAATATACTATTATATATTGTCTCCTTTATCTTGTGTTGGGTTAAGAATAGTAATATTTCCAGGGTTGCAGAATGCTGTAGAGCTCACATTACAGCAACAAAGCAAACCACTCTGTTGCTAGGCCACACAGCACAATCATGGAAGCAGCCACCATTTTCCAAGCTGTTACAATTTAGTGTGGTTGCCTGGAAAACAGCAGCCACTTCTGGGATCACACCATGTGGCCCAGCAATGGAATGGCCTGTTGTCCTACAACTAAGCTCTGGAGATCTTCAAAAGGTGAGAAGGAAGGGCCACAGTGGTGCTGTGGTTAGAGTGCAGTACAGAGGTGGGTTCCTCCCAGTTCGGACCAGTTCGACCGAACCGGTAGCAACCCACTGGTGATGTCACGGAACTGGTTTGGTCGGTGCCGGTCCATGGACGCTGCCATCTTTTTTTTGGATATTTTTTGGGGGGGAATTTTTTTTTGGGGAGGAATTTTTTAAAATTTCTTTTTCTTCTGCGCATGCACAGAAGCTGAGTTGCCGGCACTGTGCATGCACCGCCATCTTGTTTTTGGTGCTTTTTTGGGGGGGAATTTTTTTGGAATTTTCGGCACTGCGCATGCGCGCACGTGCTTTGCGCGTGCATGCCCACAAGGCGCACCCATGCGGCGCGGGAGGAAGCAAACCGGCAGCGAGGTAAGTTAGAACCCACTCTTGGTGCAGTACTGCAGGCTACTTCTGCTGACTGCTGACTGCCGGCTGCCTGCAATTTGGCTGCTCAAATCTCATCAGGCTCAGCCTTCCATCCTTCCGAGGTGGGTAAAATGAGGACCCAGATTGTTGGGGGTAATATGCTGACTCTGTAAACTGCTTAGAGAGGGCTGTAAAGTACTGTAAAGCGGTATATAAGTCTAAGTGCTATTGCTATTGCTATGGGGCCCAGTGGGATGGCAATAGGTCCAAGACCTGTGGACAACCAGGGCGAGATGGAAGATAGGTGGGGAGCGCTACAGCATCCCTGAGTTAATTGTAAGGCTGAACAACCATAAGGGCACTGCAGCAGCCATAACTTCAGGACCAGATCATAAGTAGCTTTTGGAGAGCTGACCCGTCTGTCATAACTTTGAAGTTGCTAAGTGAATAGTCTTAAGTCGAGGAGTACCTGTAACAGCAGCAAATATACAAATGGAACGCTAAGTGCTGTCGTTAAATCAGGAGATACAGATCAGAAATAAATAAACAAATAAATAAATACACACATTTTACTGACAATTATTTTATCGTTTAATACTGTATTGTATGAATGAGGCACCACAGTTTTAAATGTATGCTCATTCACTCAGATCCTTTGCATATTTATTCATAGCAAATTCTCTAAAATTCAGTAGAAGCTGTTTCTAACAACACAAAATTTCATTCTGAGTTTTAATTTTAAATAGTTTCCATTCCCACCATAATAAATCCTGGCTGAATTTGATACATTTTCTTAAACATTTTTAATTTGTATTTTGTCTACTTAGTAATCTATAAGTTTCACCTTTGATTTATATTTTGCAACAATTACACTCTCTTTTTTTTAATATTTCAATTGTTACTCATTTTCTAATTCTTTAGGAGGCAAGAATGGGTATTAAACTCTGGGTGTTAGACAGTAAATCAAGTCACTAATCTGACTTATGTATCACATTAAACACAGAAAATCCACCACAAAATCATTACACTAAAAATGACTATTTTGATTGATTAAAATGGTTTGGGCTGCATAGTGTTAAATCACGATGAGTGATGTGACATTACAATTTTACATGTCATATTTCTGTCAAGACAATGAAGGTAAAAGGCATTGTCATCAGACGATAACGGACACCGAGAAGAACCCTTATGTTAGATTTATGGCTTGGTTTAGATTTAGAAAGAAGTAATTCTTACCTTGTGCTACTTATCAAATGACTGTAAATTCAATGATGATGTAAAATTCTAAGGCAGAGCCACTTAGAGTTTTGACAAAGTGCCAGCTATAAAGTATTTACTGTTCTCAATGGTTCTTGCCTTGTACACTTAAATATTGATCAAAATCATAAACCTTTCTGATAAATGTCCCTGATCTTTGCTACTTTAAAAAAACCTTCTAAAATTAAACATTGTTTTGATAATTGTATAACAATTCTATGTAACTTTATTAAAATATAGATTTTAATGTTGTAATGGAATGCAGTGGAAAACATTATGCCGTCTGTTCTTGGATTTCATTGCTTTATTAAAAGATCAAGCTAAGTTTGTGAACTTAGATGGTGGTTACTGCTGATTAGACAGCAAGTTTCCTAATAGCGATTTAGAGCTTGGAGTAATTCCTCAGGCATTTAATTTTAAAGCTACATCTGTCAGGATTTTTATTAATATCATTAAATGCTTGTATTCATATTAGCTAAAGCAACACAATAATGCCGTTCAACATATTATGCGCGATATTGATTTCTAAGATAGACTATGCATATTGAATATCCATATCAGGGAGGCTTTCCATATTAAGAATATTCAAATACACAATTCTATATTTTATAACAGGATAGGAAAGATTATTCACTCATCATACTAAGTGGAATATTTATATACAGTATGTATTTATTTATATCCTATTCTTTTTATAAATAACTCAAGATAGTGAACATACTTAATGCTCCTTCTTCCCCCTATTTTCCCCACAACAACAACCCTGTGAGGTGGGTTGTGTTCCCAAGGTGTACTATAATTTTAAAGTATTTACTGTACATGGACATAGGGTCAGTATTACGGTAAATGTTAAGAATTTGGACTCCCGGCCTCAACAAATATCTCCAGTATGCATTAGTTTTTGTATAATAAGCTTCAGGGATATAAATTTGGTCATTCATATAATACCCTGTTTCCCCCAAAATAAGACATCCCCTGATAATAAGCCCAATCGGGCTTTTGAGTGCATGGCAATAAGGCCAAGGACTTATTTCAGAGTTCAAAAAAATATAAGACAGGGTCTTATTTTCGGGGAAACACGGTACTTAGGTTGGAAAAAATATCTATCCTATCTCTAGCTTTCTGTTATTACTGTTCTTGTTCTTCTTGCTTTATTATAGTCTTTAAAAGACAGCAAGCATGGAGTCTAATGGATTTTGTGGAAGATTTGGCTTCGAGAGGGCAACAGCAAAAGGGACCACACTCACTTTGTGAGAGAAATAGGAAAAAATATTACCTGGGAAATTTTCTGGAGAGAAGGTGTGCAACAAGAAGGCAATATCTTGATCGAACCAGCTATTTTTTTCCCCCCTCAAGGGTTTCATAGTTGCTGCAGAGCATTCAATTTAAGTCAGATCTTTTAGAAAATATTGACAAATGTGATTGCTGAAATTATTTGAAACAGAAGAAGAACAAATGAAACAATGTATGATAAAATGGGTTAAACATTTTGGAAAAAATATACAGATTTTTACAATAGGAAAATATGTGATTGAAAGGATTGAAATTTACATTGTTATAATCTTAAAGGTAAAGGTTCCCCCGCACATGTGTGCTAATCATTTCCGTTTCTAAGCCAAAGAGCCAGCGCTGTCCGAAGATGTTTCCGTGGTCATGTGGCCAGCATGACTAAATGCCGAAGGCGCACGGAGCACTGTTACCTTCCCACCAAAGTGGTCCCTATTTTTCTACTGCTAGGTTGGCAGAAGCTGGGACAAGTAACAGGAGCTCACCCCGTTACGCGGCGCTAGGGATTCGAACCGCTTAACTGCCAACCTTCTGATCGACAAGCTCAGCGTCTTAGCCACTGAGCCACCGCGTCCCTTATAATCTTAAGGAGAACATTAATGATGTACGATTGGTATATGACACCAGAAAAATAATCTAGAATGTATAAAGGTACTTCAAATCTGTGTTTCAAATGTGAACAACAAGAAAGGTCATTTTATCATGCTTAGTAGATAGGCAGAAAAGAAAGCCTTTTTGATCTAGTGGTTAAGACACCAGACCAGAAAGCGAGAGACCATGAGTTCAAGTTCCACTTTAGCCATGAAAGCCATCTGAGTAACCTTGGCCCATTCAGTCTCTCTCAGCCCAGCCCCCATCTGTCAGTGTTGTTCTTGTCGGGAGAATAGGAATAGGAAGGGGTGTGTTGGATATGTTTGCTGCCTTAAGTATTTGTAAAAATAATGAAGGCAGGACATAAACAATAAGAAGAAAAAGTTAGAAGATTTTAAGTTCAAATTCATACACTGATTCCGAGAATTTTAAAAATTAATGTACAACCAGAACTCTTCATCTTGGGACTGATGGTAAACAGTTGGAAAAAAGTCATGGAGATTGATTTTATATATGATAACTGCAGCAAGATTATTGTACACACAGAAAAATTTGGTAATACCTACAACAGAGGGATGGTTAGTGAAAACGATGGAACTTGCTGAGATGGTCAAATTGACTTGATTAGAGAAAAGACAATATCTATGTATATTGCTGACTGGAAATCATTTATGGGCTTTTTGCATAATACAGAAAAAAACAGAACTTGTGATTTATGGTTTTGACAATTAGATAGGATAGATTATAGAAAGAAAAGATTCACAATGTAACTTTAGAGAAAGATGTAAATCTACAATTGCACATAATGACTGCTCTAAAGTTATTGGAAGCCAATTCTTTATATCTTTTTTCTTTTGTATTTCTTTGCTTATTTTTTCTTTTTCCACTTTAGCTTTCCCTTTTATTTCTTCCTTTTCCTTTCTTCCTCTTCCTCTATTTTAGTTTATATTAATTTTTACTCTCATATTTAAAACTTTCAATAAAATTATAACATTCAAAGATTTTTTTCTTTGAAGAAATATCTTGCATGTTCAAAGGACAAGAAAAAAAGCAAGTTCTCAGTGTTAATGAGAATTAATTAATGAATGCATGAACTCTAATGATGTTTATTGATGGCCAGAATGATAGCCAGCAAAGCTATTCACATTGTGGTTTGACACTTACGTGACCATTTAGCCTAATATCTTGTTATAGGTCTTAATGTATGGAAAGGGCCTAAACCCAATTCCTGAAATCTGCTTTCTTTGTCTTGTTGACTTACCACCATAGGAATATTATAGGAACCCAGTTCTCAAAAACCTTTAATTTTAAAAAAAACCCGTTACTTCAAAAACCTTTACTCGGAAGAAAAAGTATTTAAAGGTTTATATTCCATCTTGCAGTATCCCCTGCTTTGACAGTAGGTGTCAGTGCAGGATAGAAATAACACTCAAAAGTTTAGCTGCAAATTTCTCAATTTTTCACTTGGATATCTTTAACTTGCTGAGTTAAGAGAATGTAGTCATAGTATTTTAAATAAGCTCATTCTGAAAAGCATGTGAGTTTCAATTTTTGCTCAGTATACATTTCTACAAACCATAATAAAATATATACTGACCAAAAGGTTTTTTTTTTTTTTTGCAAATGCAGATGTTGTAGTGTTACTCATTTTCATTATGTCTAAAATAGAGTTTCAGTGAAAAGCAGAATTCTAGACTTATTTTTACGTGTCACTTTTTAAAATATAATAAACTCAAATCTCTACAACATATTTTAAAAATAGAGCAGGAACCTGCCTTAGTGTTTGCATGGGAGCACTGTCTGTTTGCCACGTGTACGTGTGCTATGATGGAAATTAAATATGTTTGCTATACATATGATATCAGTAACTCCTTAATCACAAATCTGGATTGTGATTAAAGACAGTTTCATACAAGGTCTCTGGCCTGTTTGAAACCTGTCCCAGATTTCTGTGAGTACTTGATACTCACGGTAATCAAAAGTGAGTCAGTTGATTTCTGGCTCATCCAGATTCTGTGAATCTGAAACTGCAGTTAAAACAAAATCTCTGCCTGGCCCCTGTGGAATAGCCTGTTTATCCGTTTGCAAAAAATTTGACTTTTTAAACTTGAGGATCTTAATTGCTCTTCAAGTGTTTTAGGAGAAAAAAACTAGCTTGATGTTTGTATAGCTTACTTTGTAGACATTGCTCAGATTTATTTGCATACAGCTAAATAAGCTGCCTTTGTCTAGAGTAGAAGCAAGGGAGTTTTAGTTTCTTCAGGACCTGCAGCAGTTCAGGATGGCAGGGTAGGTTTCTTTGCTCCTTTTCAACATTGTGAGATCTGCAGGAGAGAAGACAGATTGAGGGACTGGAGAACGGAAATGGCAACATTACAGAAGTAGCCTAAAACTCATCAGCTTTGAAAGTGTTGCATTTAAATCTGAGATGTTTTCACTAGAAAACCTGTCAGTAAAATTATTCTCAGGATATATTTAAATTTAAAACACCATATTAGTTTAAGGACACCGTAGTCATAACATTCCTTCATTGTTTTGCTTCAGAGTAGTGTTAGCAGCACAATTATATTCATATTTATTCAGAAACAGCAAGTTATTATAGTTCTGTTGTGTTTTTAATATTTTACCTTATATTTTATCACAATTTTCAGGTTTAAAACTAATTTTAAGTTTTAATGGAGAATTATTTTAAGAACAAACCATTTATTTATATTGCTGTTCAATCGTTATTATCCTTTACACTATCATTATTCTTTATTCTGATATTTTCTCATTGTGTTCTTTGTCCTCATTAAATATATTCTCCTAAACCTGATGAGAGTTTTATACAGACATTGTAGGACTATACTGATAATGTAGGATTATATTACCTTTATATCATTTTATTTATTTTTACCAGTTTATGACTTCCCACAAATTTTTCCAGTTTTTTCTGTGATTTTGTTATTTACAGAAATCTATTTATTTATATTAAATTTCTATAGCCACTCACCTCAGTCAGTGAGCCTGAGTAGTTTACAATTCATTATGTCTTTACTTTTCCACTTTCCTTTCATCTATCTAAATTTCATCATTCCTGTATATGATACTTATTTCAGGAGTATTTGCTGTTTTCATCATCTTCATCTGATTGTACTAGTTTTAATATTTTATTAGTGATATTTCAGCCTCTTTGGTTTCAGTGCAGCACATTTTGTCAACAAATCTTGGTGCACAAATATTGTTCATGATGAATATTTTTTTCTTCCCAAATGTTTTGTTTTTACAAAACTGTTTCCTTTAATTCTATTTAATGTGAGTTATCTTCTATAATGTAGAGTAATAACTAAATGAATATTTGAGATTTTTATAGTGTTTAATGAATATTTCTTTTGCAATTTAACAGCATTGTAAGATGGTTGTCCTGCAGCACAATAATATATATAAATTTGACTTTTTTTTGGGTGCTACTGAATATATTTTTACTCTAACAAATACCAGTGTATTTTTAAGACAAAGTCTGCAATACTTGAAGAAGGCTGCATCAGTGCAATGTGTCATCTATGTAAGTTCTGTTAAAGAAGCTAGTTTACTACGGGGAAGTAATAAAAATTTCAAATGCTATTAAAGATACAAAAGTATAAACTAATATACTGAAAATGCAATTAGGAAGTAATGGCTTGAAGCATTATTTTTTGTGTGTGAAAACATTCCTAACAGTTTCAAATTCTATTCAGGTAAATTTATGCTCTCTTGCTAAGCATAACATACAGTATATGTGCATTCTTAATGTACATTTTGTATACATGCATACTGAGATCTCTAATCAGATTCATTGAGTTGCTGCAATTTTTTAGCATATGATTTTTTTTTGAGAACATGACAGTATAGTTAGTTATATTCCTTGTATTTCCTCTGAAAGCTCAAAGTAATGTATGTTTTTATCTTCACAAAAACAATCCTCTGTGGCAGGTTGAGCTGAAACACACTAACAGGCTAATATTATACAGCAAGCTCTACAGTCAAATAGAGATTTGGACTGATGTTTCCCTGGTTGCAGTCCAGCTGCTACAGCACTGTGGCTCTCTAGATTTAAAAATATTCAATATAAATTTAATTCCTGGGCTCTCAACACAACCCTGCTTCAAAAAGAGCTTTGGTAAACTTTAAGAGGATAAGAGAGCAATTAGAATATCTTCCTAGTTTTCACTGCTTGATAACATAGTAAAATATGCTATTTTAATTTAATATTACTTAGATCAAGAAACTTAAAGTGAAATGTATGTGTTTTTCATCTTTTTTCCAAATCAGAAAATGATCAAACTCAGAACTGCTTGTCTTCAGCAAGATACCCGAATCATGAAGCAGTGTAATATTCTGTGGTGATGGTATTTAAGGGACATAGAATCCTGTGTCATTTAGACTTCTAAAATAAGATACCAAGATGCATTTAAATTGTTTTTATACAGTGAAGCAATAATTGATCAATAATCCAGTGATAACATGCAAATGCAGATGAGATAATTCTATGTTAATTCTAACTCATTGCTCTGGTACCAAGTGTGGGAGGAGATTGGACTGTCCCTAGTGAATTTTGTTTCTAAAATTATGTTGGACAATTACGTAAATTCTGTTTATCTTCTGTTTTTCCTATCAAAAGCTGATCACTGGAATTTAAAAGCAGACCGTAAAAGACCTGCAGATATCAACACGTGTGAACTGAGCAGAAAACTGCTCTATGAACTAAGCCACTCACAGTCACCTGAGCTGCAAGATGGGTGGCAAATAAATTTGATAAATAAACAGCATAACTTGTAACATTCAAACAACGTCACATCCAAGGTATACTGTATGTGAAGATTAAGTTGGAAGCTTGGGCATTCATTTCTTACAGCAGACTGGATTGGTTCCAATTCACAGTCCCCTGATATGAACAAATTCTACAGGAAGTTCTCATTTAACAACTGCAGTTAAGATGGTGATGAAAAAATATCTTTGTGACCCCCACATTTACAACCTTTGCAGGTCTGCAAAGCAAAAGAAATCTGAAGTAAGATCACATGCAGATGAGGAGGGGGGTTCACTTAACAATTGCTTCACTTAACAACCAAGTTGCCAGTCCCAACTGTGGTTGCTAAACAAGGACTACTGTATTTATCAAAATTCGAATCTGTTCATTCTATAAGGACTAGTGCTTTCTTCCTTGCCATATGTTACATTCCTTTTAGTATAAGGTCAGAGCTGAGTCTGTATTGTTTTAATGAGTACAGTTAATCTCTTGTGTCATTCCCACCTCATAAATGAACAATACCAATCGGATGCCTATGCAATAGTGATGACATGCTGGAGCCCTAAGTTTAGCAAAAAAGGAACTACTAGCTTGTTAAAAGTACATATAATATATAGTAAATAGTAAAAACATAAGAGAGTGAGAACTAAAGTAGAAAGCCAAGGGCAACATAACTGAGCTGCATTAATAACATGGCTCTCTTTGGCGCAGTGGTTCAGTGACTTAATGATGCTGGAGATGATCTTTGCTCCAGCAGTTCAAGTCCTAGCAATGCGTGGTAAGGTGATCTCCTGTTTCTTACCTCAGCTTCTGCCCGCCTAGCAGTTTGAAAGCATTTTATATGTGAGTTGATAAATAGGTACCACTTCGGTGGGAAGATGAGCCAGTGCTTCATGTGGACGGTCAGAATCCTGCTGATGCTGAACCTTCTCGGTTGTGACACCCATTTGTGATGCAGCTTTGGTGTGGGGAGAGGACCCTGGATGACAGTGCAGGATGCCATTCGTCTTTCTCTCTGGTGAGGAGCTAGCTTGCCTCCTGTGGCGCACCTTGGAAAGCACGCGAGCATGAACGAAACAGGGCTAGCAGCCATAGGCAACCAAACTACTACTCTGTATTAGCATTGTAGTCTCCAGGATAATGTAACATCACCATACAATAAATAAGTGAAATAAGTTGGCACTTAAAATACTATTGGCATAATATGCCCTGCCATATTTTTATACATATCACATATGCATCATCGAACAGAATTTAGTTATTCTAAATTGCAATAAAGTTTACCACATTTTGAGCGGGGAACCTATTCAATTCATACATACAGTATGTGATAAACAGTAACTGTTTATAGCTGTTACAAGGTCTTCCTGTAACATATTAGTTGTTCAGGAGAGGATCCTTTGATCAAGTGTCAAAATTTATGTTACTTATAAACTTATGCTATATTTATGAAATAATTTAGGGAACCTAAACATGAAAAATGAAGTAAACTTAATTCAGGACATAATTCTAATATTACATTGAAAATGTGGGCTCATTACTAAGATTAGGAATAATCTAATATACACAAGAGAGTAAACTCCATTTAACTCCATGATGTTTATTTCCACGTAAATGAAAAATACACAGTGGGATCTTAACTTCCAATTGGGGTCTGATAACGGTTGTAAACTTTCCTTGTAAAAACATTTGTTCTATTCTCCCACAGTTTTTTCTTTCCCCTTTTTTTCTTTCTATCATTTTTCTTCCTCTCTCCCTATAGCTAGTAAGAGTTTATGGACCATAATGCTGTGTTAATACCTTGTTAAGGTTGTTTCAGCTGCTGGGTCTTTGTGGGATCAGTGTCAGGACTACGTTATTCTCAGCCTTTGATATGCCGGGTAAAACTGGGGATAGGTGGACCTTCTGCTGTTGTTCACTGCAGGGAGCCTAAAGCTCTAGGCCAGGGGTCTCCAAACCCGGTCACTTTAAGATTTGTGGACTTCAACTCCCAGAATTCTGGGAGTTGAAGTCCAGAAGTCTTAAAGTGGCCAAGTTTGGAGACCCCTGCTCTAGGCCTCCACTCTCCAAAGGCAGGGATGCTGGCTTTCTAAGCAACAAAAATATTTTTTCTGGTCCAAAGTAAGTAGACTTATCTAAATAAGCATTTATATTAATGGATTAGACATAACGTCATCAGCATTACTTGATATTTTTCAGTTCAATTGGTAAAATTATAGGTGTTTAAAGCTGTTGAGTCTTATCGTCTGAAGATTTCTGGCAGGTAGCTAAAATGATGCAGTATTGTTGCACTTTATTTGAATCTTGGCTGGAATTTTGGAATAATGAAGGATATATGACATAAGAAATAACTATTACTCAGATAGTATCATAAAATAGGAAAAATACAACAACAAAAAGTGAGAAATAATGAAGTGTATCTTGTATTTTGATTATGGTCAATAAACTCCGCTCATGTTGTTAACTGCATTTCAACATATGTTTGCCTTTTTATACTAAATATTATTATTTTTATATCAACACCAATTAGATATTATTAAGGCATTTATATAATTAATACCAATTATTATATTTTATTACCGGGTGCTCAATTTCCAATACCTGAAGCTATTCAAAGTTGAGGAATAAGTTATTGAAATAATTGCTACTAAATATATTTTGAATTATGAAGTAGATTTCAATATGTAATGAGCTGCCAAATTTGAGTTCATCACAGTTCTTTATTTACTGAACAAACAAACACATGAATTATCTTCTTTAATCCTTTAAGCCAGGTAATTTTTGGTGTAGAACATATATTGTTCTTAAAGATGTGAAATCATTGAGGCAGAACAGCAGATTTAGCTCTGGCAATTATGTTAGGAATTGACCTACAGAAATCCTTAGAACTTGTTAGGTATTTAGATCCTTATAAGGTATATCATATATAATCCCATTTATTGACTGGCTTGTTCATAATGGTGACTCTAATATGTGTAAAGGTTTGAAAAGTCTAGGTTAGATAGAAGTAAAAGAATCTCTTTGGTATTACTTGTACTGCTGTCAATCACTCTACCTAGTGATTGTTCATGATTTCTTTGCCCTCCATTCTATGGAAATGAGATACAGTGTTGTCTTTTAAGTAATTGAAATACTTATCAAGTTAGGAAAGCCATGAACAATCTAGAAGTATCATTTGCCAACCCTAAAACTTTGCTATATTGAAATGCCTTCACTTTCAGGACTAAAAGAAAACCAGATGATCTCTTTTATTATATGAGTCGCTACTTTAATTGCCATTTTTAAGCAAAGTTGTATAAAACGTTTCAGCAGTTAAACTGGAAGTAAATGCCGGTTTGCAGCAAAAATGTAAATTGTCATCTGTGACTTGCAGTATGTTGCAAATGGCCGTAAATGTAGGCTGGTTATGAAACACCCAAATTTTTGGCGGTGGCTGCTGGAACTTCAAAACCAGATTGTAAGTGACTCTGGAAAGTCTGTCGGAACTTTGAATAGTTGCTAAGCCACCAGTCGTAAGTCAAGGACTACCTGTATTGATTGAAATAACTAAAATTTATTTTTACTGTGTTTTGATAAATAATATATTTTTACATCAGTGTCATCTAAATGGTGCATTGGTTGCTGATAAGATTGCAAAGTCAAGGAAAAAATGTCAAATTTTTAGTAACTTAGCTTCAATTTTTATTCTTCTCTTGGTTTCAATAGAGAACAGGAACATTTTCTCCTGCATAGTCTTTTAGATATGTGCTATTTTACAGTGGTGGGATTCAAATTTTTTTAATACCGGTTCTGTGGGTGTGGCTTGGTGGGTGTAGCTTGGTGGTCATGTGACTGGGTTGGTGTGGCTGGGTGGCCATGTGACTGGGTGGGTGTCACTCAATGTCACTCACATCAAGGAGTGCCTCACCTGGCCCCTCCCCTCCCAGCCATTTCTTGTCCACCCAGTCTCAATGTATCTATAGTTCTGTAAAAATGTTGTTCACCTTTTTTCGACTTTATTATCTACATACCATAGATGTACTTTCATGGACCACTGAAAGGAGGAAATGGCTCACATGCTTTGCCCAAGAGCGTGATAGGCAACAGGCTTTTAAGTGGCTGCCACAAAGAAGGGGGGGCAATGTATTTTCCAAAGAAGCAGAAGGCAAAACAAGAACTGAACAAAGAGAGAAGCAACCTAAAACTAAGGAGAAACTTCCTGACAGTGAGACTCA
>QLTV01012184.1:4533350-4568614 GCA_003457575.1 Thermophis baileyi | reverse complement strand
TTTCTTCTTGATTAATGTGATAATTGGTGCATTCAGTCTTTATTTGGTGGCATAGATTTTTGTAGCGGCTTTTAAAGTTAGCAATGCAGCCAGTTTTATTTTTTCGCCAAAGAGATCTTTTTTTGGATTGAAGTTTCCTTATTTTTATGGGTAATTTGTTTTTCTTGGTTTTGGTGGTTATTAGTGGTACGTATAGTTTGATGACTCTTTTGATTTCGAGCAAAAAGATATTGTAGTAGTCTTCGATAGTATTACAGCCAGAGAATAGTATTTGCCAATCAATATGGATGTATATTTAAAATAAAAAAATTAAAAAAATATATACAGGAAAAAGAAAAACTGATCTTTCATTTAGGTCTCCAAAATGCAGTTGATGCAGTATCACTTTGCAGACTGGATGCTTACTGTTTATGGAAGGCAAGATAGATAGGAGTGGAAGTTGGTGTACATGATAAAGAAGGATATCTGCTAAACTTTTTGTTGACAAAACAGAAAAAAATGATAAAATTTACCAGTATCAAAAGTGTTTACCAAATGTTCCATACTAGTCATTCAGTTTCTGTTGAAATAAAAATACGGACTCTGCAAAAACTTAATTGCCAAGCAATTATGAAAAATGTGCAAAAACTTAATTGCCAAGCAATTATGAAAAATGTGAACATTCTTTCAATATTAAAGTAAGATCCAACTGTTAGTTAAGTTAGTTTCCAGAGGTAGAATTGAGGAGGTGCTATACTTTATCCTTCAGGTCAGAAAGAAAAATGCATTGGACTGGTCCTAAGTCAGGGGTGTCAAACTCGCAGCCCGTGGCCTGGACGCGTCACGTTCTGGCCATGCCCACCCCCATTTTAGCAAAGGGGAAAAAAGTCACGATATGTCACATGACAATGTGATGTGAGTTTGACACCCCTGTCCTATGTCCATTTTTTTTAGCATGCTACAAAGTGACTTTTCTATTGAGTTACTTCCTTTTTTCAGTCAGCTAGATACAACCAGATACTACAGCAGGTATTCATATCCCATCTATACACCATTTATAATAATAAGAAAACTATAAAAAGTAAGCAATGGTCTTATGAGCCACTATGGTCTGCCTCTTCATTGATTAGAATAGGATTGCATGAACAGTAACCATATTCTAGAATTCAATATATTGAAAGTATTATTTTGCTAAGTCTTCCCTTTTGGTTACATGAACTACAGTTATAGGAGATGAAGTATCATATTATCAGGAAATCATCATATTGGAAAAGGCTCCTACAGAGTGTCCTGTCATCATTTTCCCCACATAATGTCTTAATCTGAATTTATCACTGCAAAAGTTTGTATTGCTATTTATCTTTATTACTGGTATTTTACTCCTGTCTTTTAAAAAATGCTTCTTTTAGCCTATACTATATGCCTCCCCTGTTATGGTATTACCTCTCCTACCTTGAAAGTATGATGAGTGACATACTTTATGAGTATTCCCTCTATCATCTTCCATAGTTGAAAGGTATATAGACTAAAATTTGTGGGAATATTTATGGCATTTCTGTAACTGGAGACTATGGCATTCTTTTATAACCAAATTGCTTTTCCTTTTAAAGCTACCAGGTTGTAACACTGGTATTTAACCATCTAATCAAAAAAGAGAAACTGCACCCATTTTATCCCTCACAGATTGATTTGCCAATCAGCATTCATATAGAGTTAATGTGGGAATATCATTATATTCAGGTTTATATGGAGCTGTCTTTGATTATGGTCCTGAGGCTGCAGCTTGAGGGGCAAAAAATGACAGTTTGATTCTGATTGGGACCTCTTTTATGTAACGTTTAGTGATCCAGACTCTCCACTGGCTTCATTGACTTCATTATACCAGTGAAATATTTCTTCATTAAAGCATAATTTCTGTATTTGAGCATTGTGTAGCAAAGAGCTTCATGTGAGACTCTCCTTCCTAGACAGACTAAAGTTTTAAGCTTCATAACAAAATCTTAATTTTGAATGTATCCCTCTGCTAATAGCAGTAACCCTTATTTTTATGCATCTCTGACTAATAGCCATACCCAAGTTTTTGCATGCTGAATCAGCGGGTCAGAAGACTAAGAGTAAATCAGAGAAGACTTTCACAAAAGAGTCAGGTATGTTGGCTATCTAGAGATATGCATGTTTTTTTTAACTTATTTTTATTAATGTCATCTTGGACATCAGCCTAAGAATCCATTTCTATTCAGAAATAATAGTAGCAAAGGTAGAGATTATTATAGGAATGAGAGTTGTAGAAAGACTTAGGGATGTGGACATTTTGAAGGTAAATTGGAAGAAGAGCTACAGATTTTCTATGTTTGGAACATTTATCTGCTATGAGTTAAAGCTGAAGTAATTTTATTGAGACAGAGGCATCCTTTTTTCCCCAGACTTTTTTTTTTTTGAAAAACAAAATATGGCAATCAACCCAAGAGTCGTCCTCCCTTGCTGTCAAAACTTATGAAAAAATAGGTCTCCTTTGAGAGAAAGGGATGTTTGTGATTTTTTTCCAATGGAAATTTGTTAAATATGGAGATAAAAACCCCCTGAAAAACTACTTAAGTAATTTGGAATTTGACACTGAGATTTTATGTATGTTAACAATTTGTTAACAATTGTTTTTAAGGTAAAATAATAAATGCTTGGTATCTGGTGGAATGGTTGGGGAGAGGTTAAAATAAAAATAAATACATATGAATAGCACTTGGTGGTCTTTAATTAGACATTGAATTTGGTGTGCCATCTAGAGCTATGCTAATTTATTGTGCTACAGTTCTTATGGAAGAAATAGAAATGGCACATCTATTGACTGGTACCAGCTGTTCCCTGCCAATTGTCCTTTCCTGCAGATAGCAAGCTGTGCATTTGGCAGCAGCAAATCTCAAACAGTTAACATGTGCCCCAGGGAGGGCAACTGCTTAAGCCCATCAAAAAGCACAGCTATGCTCGGCAAGATTTATGTTAGATTCATCGCATCTGTTTCATATTTTTTTGGGGTGGGGGGAGTGGGTATTCAAAACTTATGGAACAGTTGAGATGCAAAGTCACATTTTAATATAAAACAAAGGCAAGCATAAAACAGAGTATACATCTCAATGAATATTTTCATAATGAGCTTTCTTGTGTAGAAAATACAGTTTGCAGTTATTTTTAGATTTACAAAATCCTAATAAGAATCCATTCAGATATTAGGACACAACAACATTCCTGTTTTTAGAGAGCAATCAGAATTGTTCCAGAAAGATCACTACTCCAAATTACAGCATATACAACTTCAATTTCTGTTCATGCATACAAGTCATACTGCAGGCCAAACTATAGCTTATTAATGCAGCAGGAGAAATGCCAGTTGAGATTCATTGCCATCAGCTAAGCAACTTGGGTTCCAATTCTATAAATATAAGTTAATTACTCTGCAGTCAAGGCTGGTTCCTATCTTGCTATTAATGTTGGCAGTCTTAAGATAACTAGCTTTGATTTCAAAGTGCTTCATATAGAACAAGACAAGATCAAGTAAACAGAAGGTTGCACTTTGCCAGTAATTTTACAATAATCTCTTTCTCAATTGGCTACGTATCAGCCCGGTCAGATCAGGATTTAGCCTTTTCCTGCTTAGACTTTACAAATGACTTAGTGTTCCCCAGTTAGTTTCTGCTTCCAGAGTAGGCGATAACATGTGGCTTTCCAAGTATTGCTGCATCTTTTAGTAGCCCCAGCCAGCAGACCAATTGCAAGGATATAGTTGTTGTCCATCAACAATTGGAGGTCATAGCTTTCCCACTCTGCACCTACTCCTTGTCCTGCACTTATCCTCAGAAGGCTTCCCTTGTAATAAATGCATGCAGGACAGTTGATAGAAGCTGAAATAGTGATTAATGAAGTAGATTGTCAACCACAGAGTAAACAGAGCACTGTTGTTCGGGGTTGAAAATGATCAGCTGTTTTTCCCAGTTTAGAAAGTCATTACCTATAGACTATATAGGCCTTTTAAAGACATGCGGACATCCTCTTCCCTCGAAAATTAAATGGAATGTACAAAAGTCTTCTTTGTAACTGATTTGGAGTGACAAGGATTTAGCCTCTCCCTCCAGTTGCTGATCTTAAGTAGTCATGATTCTGTGCCTTGAGCAAGAAGGGATCAATTATCCTGTTACTATCTACTGTCATTTTAAATCTGCAGAGGAATTGTGCACGGCAAAAACTTCAAAGGCTGCTATCCTATTGTTAACATCTGTTTTCATTCATTCATTTTTAATGGGCTGTTTGCGATTAAGACAAGGGTTGCCCACTTTAAATATTTCTGAAGTTTAAGGTTTTTTTTTTAACTTATTTTTTGTTCACTGAAAAACTACTGCAGAAATATTGTACCAGGATTCAAAAAACATATTTGTTAATTACAGTGATCATATAGTCTTTCAAATGCTAATAGCCTGATTGCAATTTCATTTTGTTTGGGACTGATAGAACTTATGATTAAAGAATAGTATAGCTTTATAGTGATTTTACTGCCATCTGTGTGCATCAGGCAATAACTATGTACAGATGGTTATGATTCAGAGACAGGTTGCCACATGCAAAAAAAGTATGTTTCTGTTATTTCAGTAAGATTTATTGCAGCAGTCACAGTTAAATGCTTGAACCTTAATGATAATTGCTACTAATCCTCAAGAAAAATGATTAGGGTTTAATAAACCACAAGGAGCAGCTTTTGTCATAAACTTCAGAAACATATTACAAAGCGTTCTTTTTCCATCTCTGCCTAGTCATTTATTTCAGCATATAAAGTGCTGCAGTGCTTTAGAATAGAATAGAATAAAATAGAATTTTTTGTGAGTAGACAATTTTAACTATTCTAGCAATCAGGAAACAATATTAATATAAATCGTAAGGATACAAGCAACAAGTTACAGTCATACAGTCATAAGTCATAAGTGGGAGGAGATGGGTGATAGGAACAATGAGAAGACTAATAATAATACTAGTAATGCAGGCCTGGTGCATAGTTTGACAGTGGAATTATTTGTTTAGCAGAGTGATGGTGTTCGGGAAAAAACTGTTCTTGTGTCTAGTTGTTCCGGTGTGCAGTGCTCTATAGCGTCGTTTTGAGGCTAGGAGTTGAAACAGTTTGTGTCCAGGATGTGAGGGGTCTATAAATATTTTCACAGCCCTCTTTTTGACTCGTGCAGTATACAGGTCCTCAATGGAAGGCAGGTTGGTAGCAATTGTTTTTTCTTGCAGTTTATAATGTAAAACGCAGAAAGACAATGTAAGACTTGTGTTGTGTAGAATGTCTTTCAAATACTTAGTTGTTTTAAAATAGGAATACATATTGTATAACTTTTTACAATACACGGGACTCCGTCCGCTTCCCACTTAACGGCTCACACATCTGCAGTTACGACAACAAGTAGGATGGCCTGGATTGCCATTGCTAAGAGATGCAGTCATGTGACCGTGTGCTTCGTGAGCACATTGCTTAGCAATGGCCATTCCGTTGCCAACTGCAGTCGTACCTCGAGCACTACTTGTATCTATCTATTTATTTATTTATTTGTTTGTTTGTTTGTCAAACATGTACAAGATAGCAGGCATAGGTATAAACATAAACATAATCAAAGTGAATACAGATAGATGAGGACAATAGGACAGTAGGACAGGGACGGTAGGCACGCTGGTGCGCTTATGCACGTCCCTTACAGACCTCTTAGGAATGGGGTAAGGTCGACAGTAGACAGTCTAAGGTTAAAGTTTTTGGGGTTTGGGGAAGAAACCACAGAGTCAGGTAGTGAATTCCAGGCATTGATCACTCTGTTGCTGAAGTCGTATTTTCTGCAGTCGAGTTTGGAGCGGTTTACATTAAGTTTGTATCTATTGTGTGCTCGTGTATTGTTGTGGTTGAAGCTGAAGTAGTCATTGACATTCAATTTATGTGCTGAATACGGTATAAAGGAAGGGAAGTTGGATGGGAAGAAGATGAGCATGGTTTCAAAGTTGGAGGAAGAAGTGTCAATATCCTGAGGAATGCTAATACTACTACTCTGCCATAAATGATGACGCAGAGGTAAAAATGCAAATTATCTGCAAACTCTAGTAAAGAAAGATAAGAAACACAGTGAAAAACTAGGACTAATGTTAAATATGAGAAATGCCAAACAAATGGCAATAGGTACGACAACCGGTCTTAGAACTGACAGTGAAGATATTGAAGTGATAGAAAATGTCTGCTTTTGAGAAATGATTATTAACAGTAGGGCAATGTGGTAAAGAAATACATCATAGATAGGTTTGTGGTAGAGCAGCAATGAAGCCTCAAGGAAAAATAGTCAGATGCCATGATGTCTCCATACCTATGGTAAGCAGAATTGTACAGGAATTTTTTTTCTTCGTGACACTCTATGAAATCCCAAGTTGGACTTTGAAGAAGCAGGAAAGAATATTGATGTTTTTGAACTTTGGGTTGGAGAAGACTCCTAAGAACACTGTACATAGTCAAGAAAAACAAATAGATTGTCCAATATTTGAGAGGCTGCCACAAGTAGAGAAGGTCACCCTATTTTCCAAAGCATCAGAAGGCAAGAAAAGAAACAACGGATGGAAACTAATCAAGGAGAGAAGCAACCTAGAACTGTGGAGAAATTTCCTAACAGTGAGAATAATTAACCACTGGAATGGCTTGCCTTCAGAAGTTGTGGGTGCTACATCACTGGAGGCTTGTAAGAAAAGACTGGCCAGCTATTTGTCTGAAATAGTATATGCTTGAGCAGGCGGTTGGACTAGAAGACCTCCAAGGTCCCTTCCAACTCTATTATTCTATGTTCTATGGATCATATAACAAATCAATTCAGGATTCTCACTTGAGGCAAAACAATCAGGCTCAAATTATTATATTTTGGACATATTATGTTCATACTTAACTCCCACGAGAAGTCCATAATGTTGGAAAATGTGAAAGTAAAGACAGGAGGACAACCAGTACCAAGAAGGATGGTCTCAATTACAGTGGTGATAGGTGCACCGTTGGAAGGACTGTAGGACCAGCTTAAAGAAATCATCCTAAAGAAAATGTATCTGTGTCATTACTAAGAATAATACAAATTTGATGGCAGATCCTCCCCACCCCCCTCCAACTTCTCATCTAAGGTAACGAGAACAACAATCTGCCCTCTTCTCATTTTGTCTTCAAACATCTAGGAATATGTTCTGTCAAGGTCTCTGAGATTATCTCAAACTCACACTAAATATATCTTTGAGGGTAGAGATCACAAACTTAAAAACATGTAACTTAAATCCCATGTTTCCATAATATAAAATATAGTAATTCCACAACTTAGTTTCATAATAGATTGAATGGAGATGGTCACAGTTCTAGAGATTTTTGCATTTAGGGATTAAATAAATTGTAACAGTTGGAAACAGTAGCATCCAAAAATACTTTTTAAAAAAAGCTACACATTTTGCAAATGGCCCCATATTTTACAAACATATTTGACATATTTTTATGTCAACAGTTTACAAAATACACAATTATAAATTGAAAGCAATATAAAACTACGTTCAATAAAAAGGAAGGAGAAAAATAAAAAATAATCCAGAAAGAAAAAAAAATCAGTTAGAAAAGACCCGAGTGAAAAGAAAGCTAATGCTTAAAAATAATAATCTTTTATGTGTCATGAAACTCAGGAGACAGTGCATCCACAGCAAAGTTGCAACTACAGAGAACACCTGCCCTTGATCAAATTTAGGGTGGCAGTCCCTGAAGATCTCAGCAATCTACTTGAAAGAATGAAAGAAATCCATCAAGTTTGCCCTGATGTAAACTCATGGTCTCAGACTTTATACATTTTAAGCCAAATTTTTAAATTAGCTCAGGAACTGTCAACCCACAGAGCTGCATGAACCAAGGTGCAACATCTACACTATTGGGTGTTCTGTCATTACATTTTGCGCTATTTACGGCTATTTAGTATTTCAGTTCATTTAGGTGCCTATCTCAAATACATAACTCTGGACACCTTACATCACAGGTGTCAAACTCGCTGTGTCACATTGCCATCACGTGACGTTTCGTGACGGTTTCCCCATTCGTGGAGCAGGAGTGGGCGTGGCCTGCATGTGACGCATCCGGCCCGTGGGCCGCCAGTTTGACACCCCTGCCTTACATCAATTAAAAACAAGTGGAAACAGAATATAAAAATATACAAAAAGCATATAAAATAACATAATCTGTAGTTGCAATGCTAAAAAAAATCCCGTCAACAACCTTCCACATAAACACTGTTATTGCGAGTATGACACTATTCAAATAACTAACCAACTTTTACAGTGTTGCTTGGGACTGATACGCACAGAGAATGGCTTGCTGATCGAAAATATCCCTGCCATCGATGTGGCCTGGCATTGGGCTAGAGAACTGCAATATATAAATTTATGTTTTTACTAGTTTTTAATTTTCCCCTTTCTAGTTCCTGAATTTCTGACATGAGACGAGATGAATCTCCCAAATCCAAAGCTACTCGGTTTTTCTAGGATTGATGCTCCAAATTGAGCATGTTGCTGTAATTGAAACCTGAGACCGAGGAAAATTGTTTCTATCCAGTCACAGTCCAGAAAAAAAATATATAATTTGTGTTATAAACAAAGCAGGTGATAAGTGCTCCTTGCTACAGACGCCACTTGGCTCTCCAATGAAAACAGTAACTTTAGGGATATCCTAAACTAAGTACTTGTCCATTTTGAATGAGTGCAACAATTTTTAAAACAGGCAAACCTCCCATTTCCCTTATGTGAGAACCATCTACCCATTAGAATCCCCATCATGTCAAAATTCAACCTCTTTTCATTGATCCTGATCTACTTTATCACTGCAGCAGGTATTACAATATTCAAAACCTGAGAAGTCATTCCTGATTCAAATCTTACAGCAAAATAAAGCTGAATATCTTCAGCATATTGATGACATCTGCTCCTCAAACTGAGGACACATTCAGCAGCTTCATATAGTTGTTAGATTGCATTGAAGGCAAAATAATGGCCCGTGGCTTCCTGCATTAAACTCTGTGACTGTTTCTTCAAATAGGAATGGAATTACTGTGACAAAACTCCTCCCAATACATGAAGTTGGTCCAAGAGAATACTATGGTTGACAATATGAAAAACTACTGAGAGATCAAACAGGATCCATAGAATCGTGTTCGTCTGTCAAAATGGTCACTATTTTTAGCTGTATCTTCATTGATTTTCTTACACCGAAGACAGGCCACACTAAGAATTTCCATGAAATATAAACTTTTATTGTCAGTCCAAATTTGAACATAGCAGTTGATTTTTTTTTTCCACAGGGGGAGAGTTATTGACAAACATATGCATTAATATTTTAGATCAGTTTATTGCTAATTATTGCTTATTGCAAAAGAAATCTAATGCTATTCATATATAGTTTAGTGTATTTTAGAACAACTTGTATCTCAACAGATTTTTTTAAAAGTATTTTTAAAGTATATTGATTTTGATATTCCACTAATGGTAAGTTAGTGAGTGCTTTTGGGTTTTGGTGTATTTAACTGGAAAACAATTTTCGGTGTTTTGTTTTATATTTAGAAATGTGGTTTCTTAAACCTTCAATTGGCAGCTTCCATTTTGAATAAATATACAATAAATATAAATAAGGTAATGTAGAATGTTTTTGCAATTACAGGCAAGCTTATATAATCTCTGCCGGACCCATTGCGAGTCCAGGAGTTGTAGGGATGATAATTATATTGTATATAAATCCAACCATACACAGTAACAGTCATAGTAGCATCATCTCAAAGACAGTCCATTAAATGAACATCTTCACAGGTTCTGTGGTATGTTCTTTCTTTATTTTTTATTACTATTAATTAGGATGAATAATGTTATTATTTAATTTAATAATAATAGTATTTATTATTTAATAATATAAATAATAAAAATAAATAAATAAAGCTTCCCTTCCTTTTTTAGTGCCTCTCTTTCAAAAACTTCCATGAAATGTATGATGAGTCTAAATTGAGGTTTAATAATTTGAGATTATTTGAGATTCATAGGGAACCCAGCCATTGTGTTGACACTTAGTGTGAGTCACACAATTATGTACAATGAATATAGAAGCATAATATGGTTGTTGAGGATATAATGTTATATAAATGTAATAATTGCAAAATCTTAGCCAAAATCACATGTTGTCTAAACCTGAACAATTGGTCCAAGATGATATTTCAAGTTTCTCACTTTAAACTTCACATGGTGTTGTAACCACTAGTTTGTTTTAATGTGTTCACTTTGGGCCTGGACTTATTTTCCATCCGGAGCACCAAAATTACAATTTTTTTCTGACCTAAATGAGATAAATGCTGTTTAAAAAGTTGGAAGCTTTAGAATGAATAAATATAATTCCTGTGTTTACTTTTTTTTTTTAACCAAAGCAGCACCTTTAAACTGTAAGTATGTACTGAAAAGGATAGGAAAAAGTTGAACAGCCAAAACACATGATGAAAGAAAGAGAATGTCCAGTTCTTCTTAGGCTGGGAAATGGGTTTCTGTTTATTACATTGCCACTGAAGGCTCTTTCTATCCCTATTTCACAAATGGCTTGGGTGTAATGCACAGCTGGCTTCGGGGGAACCCTAAGACAGGTGCTTGAGTTTGAATAGTAGTTGAACTGCCTAAAATAAGGGAGCACCAATTGTGATGTTAGGGCTTCCCAAAGTAGATTTCATTGCCATGCTGAGGCTCTTATGCTGGAGAAATTTGGCATCTAATTCTCTTAGATTATCATCCTTAGATTTTATCCACCCCTTTTCCCCCTTTCATGGTGCAAATTAGAGGTTGGTCACCTGGTGGTCCTCTTTCTATTCTGTTGCCATTGTGTATGTAAAATTCAAGTCCACTTCCAACTCAGTTTTGTTTCCCAGGGCTCTCTAACAGTTCTGAGTTTTCTATTAGGTACAGCTATAGAGAATGTAGATTGTTGTTATCACGGCTTCTGCCCTTTTATCACTTGTCTCTTGTTCCTGTCTCTATTTCTCTGCTTTTGCCTGACTTTTTCTCTTGTTTTGATCAGTTAACTGTTTCTGATGTTTGCTGAAGTTTCATGAATAAACATCATGCTACATTTTTTACTAGCTGAACTGAATGCATGTATCCTTGCTCGGATTGGAATATAGGAATTGACTGGGAATATGCTGGGTGCAAACTAAGCATAAATTACCTACAGTAATTTTCCAACAGATTTTAATATTGATCATCTCTGGGACAAGAGGTTTAGTATAACTTAATTTTCATGGATCTGACGTTTGGTTTTTGTTTCCAACTACTTCCTACTGCAGTTTTCATTGAATATTGCTTTCTCTTTCTTGCTGTAACATATTTGAATTATATTCAATTATTTTATTTTGGAAACCAATATGGGTATCTGATATGTGGCACAAAAGAAAAATGGTAAAGTAATTCTGTTACAAACAAGAAAAAAATACAAATGCACGTTTGGAATAGTGTGTGTCATCATGATCTAATTTAACTGATAGTACCCAAGTGCGATCTGACCAAAATTCCTATGAACTCATATATAATCTGTTGAATTTGTTGTTGTCCTTACCTTTTAAATTTTTGTCCTGAAAGCAATGAAAATAAAATATTTGAACTCTAACTGGATCAATATGCTCATTTTGAACTGAGTTATCTTCTGAGGTTTAACATGCTTCTCTACTTGTACTCCTTTTCTACACTTCTGTTATTGTCTCAACTGAACAAAAAATAAACCCACACACTTGTGTTATCAGTGTCACTAGTTTGCTAACAATCTCATTTCCAAAGCCCAATTTTAATCCAAGGTTATAATTAAAAATAACATGGACTGTACCTATGTCCCCATTTGTGCACACCCAGAAAATAACTGTCACTTGTGTCACTATTGTCACTAGAATTATAAGGAAGGAATAACAGGAGTCTTGTCACAGGTCAGTCAGAAGGCATATTATCTGGTCCTTGAAGAAATTGTTTGGTGTGGTTTGTTTCAGGTCAGAGCAGTTAAGATCTTTCACATTTATGAGTTCTTACATTGGCTTGTCTACTGAAAGGGTTGATGCGGTTGGGAACTTGTTGACTTCAAATAGTACATGTACCTGGATGAACTGATATCTATTTTTTACATATATGATTTGGAATAGATTATTTTCCCCTCTTCATTAAACTGCAAACGGAAGATTTAATACTAGAATCTTGGGATATTGAACAAATGAACAAAGAAGAATTGTGATTTTTTGGTAACATTTAATTAACAATATTGATTCATGTAGTTATCTAGATCTTAAAGTTTTGATTGAAGAGCTTATAATGGTATTTTAATTTAGAAGAGAGTTTAGTATAAAATTACAAACTGGGCTGCAAATATTCAGATAACCACCAGGTAGCAACAAAGAGGTGTTTATTTGTTGCTATCTAGTACTTCTCCAGATTTTCACAGCTCAGCATAACATGTAATTGGCCCTTAATTAATTGAAGCTGTGTGCTTGGTTTATCGAGATAGGGAATAAAAAATAAATAACTCTAGTAGGTTGAAAATTTTGGAATGTTTTTGTCAATCTGAGATTTGGATTCAACCATCTTTTGGACATGACTATGTATTACCTCCTGTTTACATTTGAAACCCCTTGATTGCTCTTAATAAGAAAAACAAGCAGAATTGGGGGACAGTTTTGATAGGAGAAACGGTAGGAGAGGAAGGGAATGTTTAACATTTCCCCCACAAGCTGTTTTCCATTCCAAATCATTCTTTTCCATCTGTTCTTCCCCTTTAGGGTGCCAAACACATGTTCAAACATGTATAAGGAATCCCTATGGGATAAAGCAGCTGGGGGTGGGGGTGGGGGTGGGAGTTGATTTGGAAGAGAGAAATATTCAGCAGGGAAAAAAACATGAACTGTTTTATCTTTTCTATAAGCAGTGTTTCTCAACCTTGACAACTTGAAGATGTGTGGACTTCAAATCCCAGAGTTCCCCAGCCAGCTTTCAATTCTGGGATTTGAAGTCCAGGTTGCCATCTTCCAGGTTGCCAAGATAGAGCAACGCTGATTTATATAGCATCTATTTTCACCCTTCATTTCGTCAACCTATTTTTTTCTTATTGACAATAGTAGGATTTAAAGGTGTTTATCTCTGTACAGGTGATCAAGCCTGAATGGGACATTTTTTAAAGTTATCCCTCTGAGCTTTATTGTGGATGTACAATGCTAGTCTAAAGGCTTTGTATGTGTTAAGTTTTAGCTTCAATCCCTCATTAAAACATCTCAGAAAGCTAGACTAGAAAAGGAAAAATCTTGAAATATTCAATGCAGTCAAAATTGTTCATGCTTTATCATCAAGCTAGCTAGAGGGACCAGGAAACTCCCTCAATAAAAGACAATTCTTCATACTATTGCAATGTTCTGTTCTGCTGTTTAAAATACCTTTTAATCAGGGGTGGGTGCCAACTTACCTCTCTGCCGGTTCGCTCCCTCCCGCGCCGCGGGGGCGCGCCTCGTGGGCACGTGCGTGCTTCTCACATGCGCGCATGCACAGTAACAAAAAGTCCAAAAAACCCCCACAAAGAACCCCACAAAGCCAAAAAAGAGATGGCGACCGCATGCACAGTGCCGGAAGTCGGCTTCTGCGCATGCTCAGAAGGAAAAAATAAAAAAATTTAAAAAAATTTAAAAAATATGGCGGCCCCCACAGACGGGCTCCGACCGATCCGGTTCGGTGACGACATTGTGACGTCACCAGCGGGCCGCTACCGGTTCGGGAGAACCGGTCTGAATTGGGAGGAACCCACCCCTGCTTTTAATGTTACAAAAAGGCACTAGGCCCAGGGGTGAAATCCAGCAGGTTCTAACAGGTTCTGGAGAACCGGTAGCGTAAATTTTGAGTAGTTCGGAGAACCGGTAGCGGAAATTTTGAGTAGTTTGGAGAACTGGCAAATGCCACCTCTGGCTGGCCCCAGAGTGGGGTGGGAATGGAGATTTTGCAATATCCTTCCCCTGCCATGCCCACCAAGCCACGCCCACAGAACCGGTAGGGAAAAATTTTGAATTTCACCCCTGACTAGGTCCGATTAAAGCTGTATGCTGTATGCCAATTGTACAGAACTGTTCTATAAAACTCTTCTGATGCTAGATGGATAAAGCAGCGTGGCAAGTACAGTATTATGCCGAATCTTATAGAATCTTATCTTATAGAGCCGAGGTGGCGCAGTGGTTAGAGTGCAGTACTGCAGGCTACTTCAGCTGACTGCTAGCTGCAGTTCAGCGGTTCAAATCTCACCGGCTCAAGGTTGACTCAGCCTTCCATCCTTCCGAGGTGGGTAAAATGAGGACCCAGATTGTTGGGGGCAATATGCTGACTCTGTGAACTGCTTAGAGAGGGCTGTAAAGCACTGTAAAGCGGTATATAAGTCTAAGTGCTATTGCTATTGCTTATTAAAGTAGATGGTTGGTTATATTATTAATATTTGTACATTCTGAAATCATAAAATGATTGTTACTATTACCCCTCTTTTAGCAGATATATTTAATATTTTACATGTGAAATATTTGATGGGAAAGATTCACTAGGGAGATTCCTGGCGCTTGAAATTAAGATCACTTGGAAGGTGCAAAAAAGAATTTAAATAATTGCAGCAAAGATAATTTGATATATTCTTAGCCATAAGTATGCCTATGATATCATGCTGATTGCTAGAAAGCCAACTATTCAGGAATGAATCAAGTCCCACTTACTCTCCATTATTATGTAGTATATATTAATTGAATAATCTGTATTTTTTATGGACTGTTCTATAATATAGCTCAACAACTTGCTTATTTCAACTTTTTCTTAGGAAAAAATGGCTACATAAAGCAGTATGTATACAAAAATAAATTGGTTTTATTTATATATTTATTTGAATTGATTAGCTTCTCAACTTGAATGGACACTATTATTGATAAAGATGCTATTTTTCTTTTTTTTTTAGATACTCACAGAGGTGGGTTCCTCCCAGTTCGGACTGGATCGCCCAAACCGGTAGCGAGCCGCTGGTGATTTCACGATGATGTCACGGATCCGGTTCGGTTGGTGCCGGTCCGTGGGCGCCGCCATCTTTTTTAAAAAAAAAATTTGAAAAAAAATTTTTTTTGAATTTTTTTTTTGAATTTTTTTTTTCTGCACATGCGCAGAAGCTGAGTTTCCGGCACTGCGCATGCATTGTCATCTTGTTTTTGGCTTTTTTGATTTTTTTTGATTTTTTTTTATTTTTTTGCACTGCGCATGCGTGCGTGCGTGCCCATGAGGCACAGCCACGCGGTGCAGGAGGAAGCGAACTGGCAGCGAGGTAAGTTAGAACCCACCCCTGGATACTCAGCTGTATTGGCAGAAAGTTATAAAGAAAATAAAGATTTATATAAATCTTTTTTTCCTACTGTTATTTTTTGGGAGCCGAGAATCCCAAAATATCAGCCTGTCCTTCATGAATTTGCACAATTTCTTATCTAATCAACTAATCAAAATAACAACATTGTGAATCTTAATTTTATTCAGATATTCTTTTACTTCCTGCTTTATTGAATAATTTTAGCCATCAGTATTCTGCAATTAATGATTTAATAATGCTATTATACATCTGTTATAGTCGTCCTTCTTATCCCTTATTTTCTAAACTAAGAAGTCCAAAACTTTTAAATCTTTCTTCAAAGATCAATTCAATTTTTTAAATATTTGCTATTAATAATTTTGATTACAATAATAAAAATTAACACAGACTAAACTTGGAGAATAGAAAAGAAAAAATTAATAAAAATACATGGAACCCCACAACGGTCTTATTTTAACCATGATCAAATAGACCAATTGTATATTCTTTCATTTTACTTCTAACAGTCTTAGTTTTTAATCCAGATTAATTGTTGTAGCATTTGACTTCTCTTCAGTTCTTCTTCATACAATCACACAGATTTCTTAAAGCATTCATAAGCTACCATAGATTTGGTAAACTTTCAACTAGGGTCATACCATGGCATTATGATACAGTATTGTTATTTGATGCCTTTCCTAATAAACTCTGCACACAGGGCCAAGGTTTTCATCTTAGCTATCATGGCTATAGTTGCTCTTTCTTGGCCAGGCAACTGAGACACATCAGCATCTATGTGAAATTAGGATTTAAAAGTCATGCAGTGATTCATGTGGGTTGCAGTGGGTTGTAGTAGGATAATGTTTCTGGAGATTGTCATTGGGGTTATGAAGACCCTGTTATACTTACGTATTTATAGGGTCTACCCACATTGTAATATAATATTTATGCTAAGGAATTAAATTATCTTGCCTGATCCAGAAATTCTGTGTCCTTGCATGAAATATGGGCCTCGTGTAATTCATTCCAAGTGCAGTAGGTTTTTATATACATATACAATGACTCTTCCATTGGAATGAACAGAAATAATAATAATTAAAAACCTCAGACCTCTAGCTGTCTTGTTCCCTTATCAGTTTGTTCAGGCTATTTCACTGAGTCATTGGTGTTCTTGTTGCTCAGTTTTATCCTTATTATGACTAGCAGAATATAAATGCTTTTAATAACTATCCCAAAATAGTGGGATTCAGAAAGATAATTGTAAACATGTATGTACAAACAAAATGAAATCGACTTCTGCCTTTATTTTGTCTGCTTCCCTAAATTATTGCAAGTCCTCCTTGTCTTGATAAACAGTACCCATTCAAGTTCAAAGAGTAGTTTGGCGGCTGGGAAGGGCCAAAGGAACAACAACAAAAATTCAAGCAGCAAATGTAGATGTAGTGAATGTGTAGCTTTGGCAATTGCTGCTTATGATTATTTCAAGACAGCTTGTTTTCTATAATGCTCACATGAACTGCTCAATCTGCATGTCCAAATTTTGCTTTTTGTAGGGAATTGTATTATACTGTAGCTGTAAACATTTGAAAAGTTGCCAATTTGTTGAAAAGCATTATCTGGTTTTGCTCATCTTCTTTTCATGCAGTTTTCAAAAATATTATAGTAATACACACTCTCTCATGCACAAAGAGCAAAATGTTGCAATACATTCCTAGTACTTAATTTGTGATGAAAATCTACTGCATTGTGCTTCTTTGTAAGTACTGATTAATTATATTTTTTTACCCCATAAATCAGAGTAATGAGGAGTGTTTCCCAGTATAACTCTTATCTTACCTTTGCATTACCCTTGTTCTATTTATAAATCTGTAATATTGTGTCTTTGCAGGCACACATATATGTGTTTATATTAATAAAACATTACACATTGTAGAAAAGTACATATAATGTATATATGGAAACTAAGTCTATGGAAGTCTCTCTGTTTCTGGGCACTCTTAACATGGTCAGATTATTAGTGATTCACTTGATGTGTTCAAGGATCTTTCTAGTCTGAAAGGTCAGCTGCTTTTAGCCGTGCACCAGCAGAATACTAATACTGTCCTTATTCAAATTACCTCCTCTAGTACTTATTAAATTGATGGCCTTGTGCTCTAATTTAATACTGTCATCGTTCTGACGTGGGTCGCAGCTGCACTCTGTGTTGAATTAGATGGATCTGAGGTGAAGTTCAAGCAGAAACCATGGTTTGGGGCTGCATTTTCTCACTAAATTAGCAGTCAGAGGCAGTGTATAATTAATTAGCGCAAACCAGGGAAAGCTTGTCATTTAATAAGGCTTTTTTATTTCCACATTACACAAACAGTGGGAATTGATCCATTAAGAGCCTGGCTATTAATGCTGTTTAATGTATGTCTGGTTGCTAAATTGAGATGTCTACTTACATACGTATGTACAGTTTTCAAGACTTCCACGCAGATTGTTCAGGGATTCCTGAATTTTAAGTCATGTTTCAATACTGCCTTCAATTAATTCTAAACCTCCTTTATATTAGATCTGAAAACCTTTCTCAAATAAAAGGTGCAGGTTCTTTGAGGCCTGTTGTTTTGCAGATTATTCAATATAGAGTAATTTAGCTATTAAATCTGAGATCCCTTCAAGCCATAAAAAGAACATGGAGGATTATCTGTGTTGTTGCAGAATAAATCTGAAGCAGGTGAATGGATTAGAAGTTTTACATAATTCTAAAACAATTAGCTCCATTGGCTGCGATCCAGAAGAGATCATGAGCACCATGGCGTCTATACTGGAAATGCTCTGCAAGTTATGCTCTCACCATCTGCCCTTAGAAAATGCCCAGGATTTCAAAGCTGTGCAGCATTTCAAAAGCATTTAGGAGGTTGGCATGTCATGTATGTCATTTGTAAATGTATGGACCAGATAATCAGAACTGCAAGAAGATGTTTTTGCTCTCCATTTAATAAATAAACATTATATAAAATAGACCTGTTAGTAGTTTTACTGTCAAGAACACTGATAGTTTTGTTATTAAGAACATTGTATTATTCTGTCTGTAGTTCATTTTTTAAACAAACACCTTATTTCCTCATTTTATTTCAAGCATTTTTCACATTACAAACTCTCAAACAGTAGGAAAGAATAGAAATATATTTTTAATTCAACTTTTAATGTGATGAATTTGTGTCCTGATTTGTACACCATGAACTAATGTGTGACCTGGATTTAACTGGATTATCGTAAATTAAATTATCTCCATTTTTTCAGAATATTGCAATGTAGTTTTTTATGATTAAAAGTACATACAAATATGTACTCTACTGTAATTGCATATATTAGGGACTGCTCCATGGAAAAATTCGGACCAATTGCATTCAAATGTTATGCAAAAAAATTTAAAAGAATATTATGAATTTATGCAGAAATGAGATGAAGAAATATATAAATTATAAAAAGCAGAGAAGATTCATCCATCCCTACCTTAGAGATGTAGAATTTCTTAAATGCACCATGACTTATACTATTATGGTATGTACTAATTATGATACATTAAACTGAATCATCTTCTTCTTCTTGTGCCATATCTGTCATCGGACGTTGGCGATCATGTTGGCAATCCTATTTTTATCAACAGCCGCATGAAAAAGTGCTGCTGAGTTTTGTCCAAACCAGTCATATGGAAGCTTTGTGTCAGCTATGAAAAATATTTTGGAAGTTTAATACTAATAACCCTAAACTTAAGTTGATTTTACTGGTAGTAATATTGGTAATTATTCTGACTATATCTTTCATTAACATAATTTGTTCATTTGAAAAGAAAAAAGTTACCAAATACTAATGTTGGTTAGTGAAGAACTTCAACCGCCATTGCTTGTTGCTAAGGTTTATAGAAAGCTTTCCTGGCATGAGTGATAGGTAAAGAAATTTTTACATAATCCTTACATTGGAAAAGCAGAAGGAATTTATTCTTCAGTTGTCGAGCTTTGTTAAGTCACATTGCTTCGCAGTTTTGCACTCCTCAAAAATCACGAATGTAGTCATCATTGTGATATTGATGTCTTAAAAATATTAAGAAAATGGGGCACCGTGAATTTTCCACCTTAATACATTAACTATGAATATTTGCACAAGTGTGGGTTGAGAAAGCTTGATTAGGAAGGCCTTAAAGAAGAAAAGTAGAAAACTAGATAAGCTAAGTTTATTCTAAATAACATTGTTTAATAATTCCTCAAAATATCAAACTGTAATTAAACATAACACTGTAAATGGCTGTTGATAAACTCAAAGTAATTCTGGATTATTACCATGCCACTTCATTAATGCAAAAGTGATACTTCTATATTTTACTATAGGGTACATCTGACAGTTTACAAATGAATACAGTTGGATAACTCTCTCTCTCTCTAATCTTCTGTCATGGAAATAATGATATTGCTCTGTGAACATTTTCATTTGGTTTGAATTCACATAGCCACTTACTTTCCCATTTTATTTTTTATTTAGCAGAATTTGGAGCATAAGAGAACTGGATTTATTTGCTAACCTTCTTTCATATAGCTGTGAAAAAGCTCTTCTTACTACTGCCAAGTTAACTATTATAAATACAGGACACTCACTATTTCTGGAGGGTAGAAGTGGATGATTTGTCCTCTTTTTGCCTATAGTCTATCACAAATGTACCGGTAGTTCTCAACTTACAACAGGTCACTTAGTGACCATTTGAAGTTCCAACGTTACAAGTTGTGATGGCTGCCCCCGCATCAAATAACTACATTTCAGGCACTGGACAACTAGCCTGCATTTAAAGCCATTTGTAGCATTCCACAGTCACATGACCACAATTTATAATGGTTTGCTAAAACACGGCATTTATTTCCAGTTTTTGACAAAAACATACCCGATAGCGAACAAAGAATATATATGGCCTATAGACCAGATGTCAGCATAAGAGTCCTTTGGGAGTTGGGCGGCATACAAATATAAACAAACAAATAAATAAATAAATAAGATAGCAGTAGTGGGTTCTAAAACCCTTTACTACTGGTTCGCGCACCCGCGCGATGCTTCTGCGCATGCGCAGAAGCGTCCCGGGAGGGTGGGTGGAGCTTCCTGCCACCACCGCTACCGGCTCTAAGAACCGGGCTGAACCAGGCCAAACTGGGAGCAACCCACCGCTGGATAGGAGCAATTTAAAGGAGTAGCATGGAAGTATTATATGACTTCAATATAGCTTATTCTCTCCATCCTGACATATGCTGTGTCTTGGATGAAGGATACTGTACTCTTGCATGAACAATATGAACATGTCCTGTATCTTGGACCATAACATGTTTCTTCTTCATTCTGAACCTAGAAGACATACAGTATATTTTCTTCTCCATACAGTATGTACAATTTAGGTCTTTATTGGAGATCAAATCTGGGAAACCTGTTACTGTTAAGAATATCCAATGTTTTTCTGCAGCTATTTATGTTAAGATGGCTAGACTATCTTGAGAGAGTCTAAAGATCGATGATTCCATTGAGGGATGAAGTCTCCTATCTATTTCTTTTGGTTTTGCTGGACTAGGCAAATACAGCTGTTCATTTAAGAAATGTTAACAGTTTCCCCCCCCCCTCCCTATAAACAGAGGATGCTTTTGTTAGATATGAAAAATATTCTTTTATCTCTTCCTAATACTGGGGGGGGGGGGGAGACAGGAAGCAAATGGAATAATCCTTTGAAGAGAATTCCAGAATTCCCTGTTTAATGCTGGAAAAGTAAGAATTTGCCCCTTATTTTTCACAAGCTTGTAAAAGCAGTTTTTCAATTTTTTTGCAACTCTAAGATTGAAGGGAAAAAAAAGTTTGAACAGTGGTCAGGAAGAATGACATGGTTTGGGTGGAGAGCATGGGCTTGGGATATATTTAGAGAGACCATGTGAATCTAGCTAGTATTTCTTCATGGGACACTTTTTTTTTTTTTTAGAAAAGTAGCATGGTGGAAATACAATCTGCCCTCAGTCTATAATGGAGGCTAGTCTGCCTCCATTATAGTAAAGCTCTGAGAAAGGAATTAGAATTGCATTCTTGTGTATTTTCTCCATATCAGAATGGAAGACAAGTACAGCAATAAATAATGCACAATAATGCTGCTGTTTTGTCTTTCTAAATAAAATCTCCATAATAGTCCTATCCCCCTGTCTAATGGTACATTAGCTTTGAGTGGTGCAGATCAGATTTGCTGAGATCAAGAGCACAAGAAATGGAGTACCTTAAAGCAAATCTGTTAATCATTGAATATTTTTCTTTCTCATGGAGATTTTCATTATGGTGAAATGGTCCTGTTTCCCCATCCCCTACCCGTGTTTCCCCACCCCCTTCATTTCCCTTTTTGGCATTTACCCATCATAACAGACAGAAATTCCAGCAACAAAGTTAAGGATTAGAGATGAGTGGAGATAAAGAATATAGCAGATTCTCATCCATCCTCCTTATTTCTTGAACATGGAAAACCTCCTGCAAATTAGAATCCAGCATAGCTCCTTACCATATGGGATTGTAGAAGAATCTGCAGTGCTCTTGAACTATATTTTTTTTAAATCAAAGGTAAGGAATATTAAGCTTCTTGAATTTAAAATAGCTGCAGTGTTAGTTTCCATTTGCTTCACTGCTTTCCTGAGTAAAATGGAAACAGTATGAGTGGATGACATCTGGTATATAGGCCTTGTATATTCTCAGATGTGTTTGTGTGTCAAATCAGTGCTAAATTGCTTATAACTTGCTTTTGTGAATCCAGAAAGCTATAAAATATGAAAAAAACATGACGACACAAAGTGTCCATCAAGAGTTATTGTTTAGTTGTCTCTATAGGTTTATAGTGGATATCTATTTTGATTGATGTTACATATTGATATATCACTACAGCCAGCCAGTTTGGTGTAGTGGTTAAGGCATCAGGCTAGAAACCAGGAGACTGTGAATCCTAGTTCTGCTTAGGGACAAAACTAACTGGATGACCTTGAGCTAATCACTTTCTCAGCCCTAGGCGAATGAATCAACCCTGACTTGAAGGCATGTACACACATGAACACACACACAAACTGGTTTTAGCTGTTTTATTCCTTTAAGTCAATACTATTGAGTCCATCACTCCACTTCAGTTTAATTTTTTAAAAGGTGTATGAGATTCATGTGTGTAAACCTCAGCAATGTCTGTAAAGTATGTGCATAAAACCTACTGCATGGATAAATGGAAATATGCAAATAAGTAAGAAATGCAGAATTGGAAGAAAGTCTTGAAACATCAAGACTATAGAATAAAGTTAACTTCGGTTTTTAAAAAGACAGGGGCATCCGAAACTGTTAGGAAGTCATTAATTTATAGGAGCAAAACCAAGAATAAGTAGAATGATAAGTCTAAGAGAGGTAGAAAAAGGGGAAAAGGAGATTTTATGAGAATACCTGATAATATAATTTACTTTGAAAAAAATTGAAAATGTTTGTCAAGATAGAATAGGTCTAACAACAGGTAATAGTTTTCTTAAAAAACATGAAAGGTTTATATACCAAGAATTGCCAACGAAAGCAAATGTGAGTGAGCATGGGTTCAAAAAGGAAAAAGAAAACTGGAGGTGAAATACTGTGGTGAGGCTTAATACTTCACAAAATGTAGGCTGTGCTTCCTTGTGCCTGAATTCTTTTAGCCTCAGATTGCAGAAAAATAATAATATAACTTTATTACGGTCATAGACCAGCAATAGACATCACTGTTTACAAGATATTAAAAAATAGTACTGACATTAATAGTCTATAATTACACCCCTGTTAAGAAAATACCTGTTCTCAGACCGTTAGGTTCACTCCCTAGTTTATGTGAGTGGAGAGCCGATAAGTATGTGAATAAATACATTTTTTCAAAAATTGTTAGAGATACCTCCAAAAAGTTGGCCCAAGTTGGCAGCTATAATTCTCAGATTGCAGAAAAAGAAATTTATTCACTGCTTAAAACCCAAATGCTTTAAAATGTATTAGCATATTTAGTGTGACCGAGGCTAACAAAGGGAGGTACATTTGGCCACTAGATTGCGTTTTTTTGTGTACCATTATAAAATGATTGCGAAAGGGCCAAGATTAAGAGATCAGTCAGTAATGATTGGAAAGGGAGAAGAGAAAAAGAAGGAAGCAAATTAGATATTGGAATAAAGAAAAGTGAACATGGAACCACAGAACTGAAACTGAACTGAATTGTCAACTGAAACAAAAGGGGCACATAGACTGCTGTTCAGCAGTGACACATAACAACTCCTCTTCAATGTAAAGAGCAATGATTGGATTTAGACTCATTTGTGTTTTTAGCTCTTGGTGTTAACTCTTTACTAATTAACATTCACAACTACATTTTCTCCATAATATGAAGAATTCATATTATGCTCATAGTCATTTGATTCAAGGGTGACTGCTAATCTAATTTTTCTCACCCACAGGGAAGAACTGTGTGCACACACTTATCAAAAAAAGATTTCTATATATAGAAAATGTGTGGGAGAAAGTAAAGCTAGGAAATGCCTTCTTGACATGCTGTTTTCTATATAACAATGCATTTGATCATGTTGGCCTTCACATAGAATTTGAAATAGTGGATTTTTCATATAGTATCTGCTGACTTAGGATAGTGCTTTCGCATAGTGAAAGGGTAAGGGGAATAGCATTAATGTAGAGGGATATATAATACATAATGTATCTTTTTGTGTGTCTATACACAAAAAGTATAGAGTATCAAGGTCAGCAGCATCTGCAGCAAATACAAAGATGCCAAAATGACAACACACACACACACACACACACACACACACACACACACACAGACACAGCTCTTCTAAAACTATACACATTCAACCTCACTTACTGCATTTGGAAAAACACACCCAGAGTCCACTTTCTGCCACACATTTAACTATAACTTCTTTACATTAAAACATTACACATACCTTCAGATTTTCTTCCCTAACCTGCACATGGCTGTTAGAGCCAGGAGATGTCATGGGCATTGCCAGGGAACTCTGGGCAATGAAGGGGGTGTCAGCCGGCGGTGGCAGTGGGCAACCAAAAGCGCATGGCTGGGGTGTACATAGCCATCCTCCCCCTCACCTTAATGAAGCTGATGTCCCTGGCTTACTGGTGGAAGCACTGGTGACACATTGAGGCTGTACTTGCGGATCAGTCCATGACGGTTGGAGCACACATGGCTGCGAGAGGAAGAGAGGCCGGGTGAGCCAGACTCAGACGCTTCCTGGCTCCCTTTGTCCCAGAAGCACCAACCTCACCCCTCTCTGCTAGTGGCTGCCCCCTTCTCCCTCTCCCTCCCTGCTGCCGGGCGATCCCGTGTTCCCTGCCGCTGCCAGGTCTGGTTGCAGAGGCCAGTGTGCGCCATATGGCATTGGCTCTGGGCCTGGCAGAGGCCGAAAAGAGGCAATCGGGGAGGGTTGGAGGCCTACCAGGAGCGTGAGCCCTGCCCGAACTTTCTGGGGTGGCTCCAGTACAGCTGCTGGTGGCCCATGGCAGTAGTCACATGGCTTAGATGCTGAAAAGGAAAAGGAAAGACCGTATGGTACAGGCCCAGAGAAAGGGAGCGAGCGAGCCTCCCTGCTCCTGCTCCTACTCCCCTCCCCTCGGGTGACGTCATGGCGCGAAGCAGCTCTAGTAAGCTCAGCAAGCGGCCGGGTAGCGAGATGATCCACCCAGCCAGGAGAGCCCGGGCGAGGCGAGGAGTGGCTGGGAGGGGAGGGGTGAGGCTTCAGCCAGTTTGCCGAACTGAACAAAAAGATAGCTACCAGTTCTACCGAACCGGTGCGAACTGGCTGAATCCCACCACTGAGTCATATGGCATATATACATAGGATTAAATGATGTATTTTGGATGTTCACTAGTAGTAAATAAATAGAGACGGAAATTGTATCACGTTGTGGCCTTTAAGGTGAGGGGCCAGGTGAGGTGAGCCACCCCACAAGGCGAGGCTGGGCATGACAAGGAGTGGAAGGACAGGACTGGGCGTGGCGAGGAGAGGAGAAGCCAGGCGAGGCGAGGCGCCCCTCAACGTGAGTGACATTGAGTCGGTCACATCCACCCAGCCATGCCTACCCAGCCGATCATTAGGGCAGAGAACCGGTTGTTAAATTATTTGAATCCCACCACTGGGCCCATCCCACCCAGCCAGGCAGGGAAGGTATGTTGCAGACTTCATCAAAGACTTTCGGCTGGCAGAGTCTAGGAAGAGAGCCTTCTATGCCATCTCCCCCAGTCTATGGAATATTTTTGCCCAGAAGTAAGGCAGGCCCTCTCTCCTGGTCTTCCAAAAAGGGGTTAAACATGGCTCCTCAGACTTGTGTGGGGAGCCTAAGGTGCATACATTTGTGGGCTTGGTTAGTCTTTAAAAGTTTTTATAATTTTTAAAAACTTTTAACTCAAAAATTTAACTTTTGATGTTTTAATTTTTATATACTTTTATTTTTCAATGTTTTATTGTATACTACCCAGAATCCCTCTTTGAGGAAAATGGGCAGTCTAGAAATATGAAATGTAAATAAATAATCCTTGTGAGCCTGTGGTAATTTTTGCTATAAGAGAAAAAAAATAACTGCATTCACTGTAACACAAGCAGAGAGAAAAAGCCTTATCCAGGCCTTATCCAGAAATACCGTTAGAATATTAAAATAAACAGCAAGAAATACCCGGTGCATCATTTAAGCCTGTACATCATTTATATAGACTAGTTCTGATATTGATTTGATCTGGATTGACACTTCAGAGACACTTGAATGACCACATGCTCCAATTCAAAACATCAAGTCAGGTGGATTAAATTTTATTTTTCAAACGATTCAACGATGAATGTTTGGCAAATAAGCCAAATTTTCTTTCTTGACATTAACATACTAGATCAGACAATATTGCCATAGTGGAAATAAATGTAATCATTACTGGTATTTTGTATTCCACTAGGCCTATACAGGGCAACTTTAATTCTCCCGGACAAAGAGTTTAGTGTTGTGATTCTATTCATCAAAACAAAGAGACAATGCAATTGGCCTCAGTAAAGCTCTCTGTGTTGTTTTGATGTTTCACTGTGTTTCTTTTCACTCACAAAAGGTGAAAGAGCTGCACAAGGGCTGAAAAAGATTTTCAGTTTAGGAATCTTGCTTATTAAGGCTACAATTGGAGAGCATTCTTCACGTTGCTGCACTTGTCAGAGTTAGAAGGGCTTCTGTGCAGATTTGGCACTGGGGAGGGACTGCAAAGGAGAGTAAAGTCAGTTCAACATGCTTTGCTTCATCCTTAGGTTTGGGGTTGGGGCTGAATGTTTAAAAAAGTGGCTTCAAGAGTTCACCAAAGTAATATATTCCTTTAACTTTCACTCAGCCTTGTATTTTACATTCGTTGTTTACATTCCTGTGTCACTATCGTTAGACGAGTTGGAGTTTTAATGTTGTATTATGTCAATGCCAAAAGACCCATTAAAGAATCTAATCTGTTTGTCCAATCCTCATAAATATATTAACTAGATGGCAGAAGCTATTACTGTTCAAAACTGAAGCAAATACATTGCAAAGGATTAAGATCATTCATGATTTGCATCAACAGCATATGAATGTAGATCTGTTGAATTGTACACACTGCATGCAACTGTATATAAATATTATACAATTGTATATGCATTCTGCATAGCTGTTAAATTTATTTTGGGTGCTGTAGGTAGAATCCTAAGGAAGCACTATACTTAGTACAGCATAGTGGTATTGTATGGTACTGTATATAAATAAAGATAATTGCCTTACAATTTCTATACATTTTAGATGTCTTTTTCAATACTCCTGTTGATATTTTTAGTACCAAATGTATTGCTGCTGCTAGTAGTATACCAGAAAGTTCTGTTCTGGCTATTTCACATTTAGAAAATGAGAATAAAAACAATGAAATAATGTAACCATACATGACAACTGTCAACATAAAGAGTTCTGTGGACAGTAACACTCTGAAATTTATAAACATTTTAAACCCTTCACTTTGTAGATTGCAATACATGGGGTTGAAGGAATTATCCTATAGGAATTTAAAGAAGCTATATGCTTTCTTAATGGATTTCTTAGAAAAGAGCTATTGCTATACATATTTAGTTTTGTTTCTCTGGGTTTTGGAAGATCAATATCAATTGAGCAGATTCTCTATGGACATTTTGCCCCATATCTCAGCAAGGCTTCCTCAATGCAATGTTCAGAAGTTCCTCAGAGGGGGGGGGAAATTGCTCTTTAATATAGGTGGGAAATTCTAACTCTTTCAGTTTGAATATAGTGGTCCTAAATAAGGCCTACACCTTTCAGTTGCAGAAATGGGCAGCTACCTAATGCATCTGGTAGAAAACAGCTAAGATAAGCACACAGTATATCTGTATGCAAATTAAGATATAATGCTAGACAGTATTTTCATTGGAACTTCTCAAGAAGATTTGAGAAAAACAGCCCTATTGAATTTTCTCTCAATATGGGGGGAAAAAACTATCTCCTCCTTTGCATTTGATTATTGTGTTGCTTCCTTACTCAATATGTGAGTTGTTTTCTGTGGCTCAGAAACTTCTCCACTGAGTGTATTTTCTGCCATGGTGACACAGAAGCAGTAGCTTAGCTAGCAACATCCTTAAAGACATTTAAGTGGGTTGCCATTTATTTTTGCACTGAGCCCTAGAGAAGGGAGATTATGGTGAGATACAAGGAAAATCCTGGAAGAAGTGAAGATGAGGTTTGAGGATATTGGACATGTGAGGATGGCACAATTTTGATGGGTTACAATTTTGATGGGTTGATGGCTACTGAAACATTTGTGAGAGGGAACCGTGGAATAAGAATACACATTTTGAAATCAAATTGGAAGGTAAGCAGGCAATCATTATATCCTGCCCTTCTTTATCACTTGTCTTTCAGCATGGCTACCCTAAATTGGCTGCAAGTGTATCTGCAGATGGCAGGGGGGAACAATTGAGAAAAATCTTTGCTACTATTTAGTGGTCATCTGGATTTTTGAATAGAATAGAATGGAACAGAACGGAACGGAACGGAACGGAACAGCATATCATAGAACAGAACAGCCCTTCTTATACTGCTTCCATTCTTGTAGTTTTTGCATTTATTATAAAGCTGGATTTTGAAATGGCGGAAATAGTAAATACAATGGGGAGAGAGTAAAATAATTTTTAAAGCTAATATGAGGTATATTTAAAAAACAGACTAATTTTGGATGCCAATGAATTTTAAAATGTATTATAAAATTGGGAGGGTTGGAGTTTGTGAATAATCCTTTCATTGCAGCTATTTTGAAGTGATTTCTTTGATACCTCCACAAAATATCCACCACAAACACATTAGACTAAAAGATGCCTATCCTCAATTTACAAAATTTCGTACAGTATATGATTCCTGGACGTCTTTGTGGAAAGTACATATTGTAGGTTTAAATTTTTTTTTTTTTTTTAAAAAACTCCAACAAGGGAAATAGATATTTATGGCAAGTAGCTCCAAATTTTACCTATCATCTATATTTTTTACTGATATTTATAGCAGCCTTATACTATCTGTGTATCTTTCATTGTTTTTTTTAACCATGTGTCCTTATATAAAAGCTCTGTATAGATTCATTTTAGGACAGTTTGTAATTTTTGTATAACTCAATGTGCAATTTCAGAAAATGTGGCTATTTCTACTATACAAAGTACTATTTTCTGAGTTATAGTGTTTTAGAAGTATAATTCAAGCTAATTCAAAATACCTCTGAATACATTTTAAATATTCTTCATTGTGGCAAATTGAATATTCTTTGAAAGGATTTTTTTTTGCACATTCAAAGGAAAAAGAAGAAAACAAAGCATAATTAACTGCAATAAATACCTTCCTTCTTATAATAATAGGATATCTTCAGTCAAATTTTCAGAATTTACTTTATTGCACTAATTGATTGGTATATTCATCAGTCAAGGATGTATTAGGTAGAGCTGGATTATAAATGACTTTCCTCTGATAAGCCTTCCAATTAATTCTTCTCACACAGTTTTCTCAGTGACATTTGAACTTCTTTCATTATATAAAACACATCTTGAATAAGACATTGCTGAATAATAATTAGGGATGCTAACATAGTAAGAATTAGACTCTGACAAAGTCAAATGTATTCTGATTTTGACAATGAGCTTGACTAATGCCATTTTCACTGTATCATACTGAGAGAGAATATATTCTTTCTTTCAGAGCACTTGTGTTCTTACTTTCCAAACGTTTCAAGAAAAAAAAATACCTGAAGCATATTATAAATGTGAAAAACGGGCATACTTGTTAACTTGTTAAAGCTTCAATGTCTTCTCCCTTTTTAAAAAAAATTCCATAGCATCAGGTGTTATTGTTTCCTTTTTGGGAAAAGGATGTCTTCATCTGGGCAAGCAGGCATCAAATAAGTTATTCTTTAAAACCCATGTTAAGTCATGTGCTAGATTACATTAGCTTGCCAATTTGCATTTTTTCCTAATACAGTCAGCAGATTTCTTTTGCATAGACAGAGAGCATGGATAATATCGTATTTAACTGACTGGCTAATACAAGAAGCAGCTCATTTTAAATGGTCCTTACATTTTTATAGAATGTTAGAAATGAAGACATTACTTCAAAATGTAGGTAATTATTGCCTCCTCTTTTATCATTGCTATTTTCTGAGGTATTATCATAAGATAGTACTTTAGCATTAAGTAGAGCCTTAGAGTAGCAATAAATCAGTCCAACTGAGTCATCATTGTCCGAGGCATCTAACTACTGAAATGTTGTGGTTCCTACAGAGAGTGTGAAATCACTTGACCCTTGGCATTAACCTTTACTGAATGAATAGACACTGCTTTCCACATCGTGGGACAAAAGCAGAATAGTATTGATTAAACACCACATTCACTTGATATTAAATACTGGCTGAACTCCTTGCTTTTCAGTTCCAGAGGGAGATATCGAGAGAGTTGCAGCATCTCAGGAGAGTGCATGTTTGTAATTCAGAGCAGTATTTTTCCTACAAAGGATTTTCTCCCTTCTTGGATCAATAACTGGCAGCCATGATCAGCCATGAGTAGGTATTGTCAATTCTGACCTGTGTACTTTATCACTCAAGGTGAGAGGTCATGATGCTGTGACTAATGAGGTGGACCTATTAGGCATGAATTGTTTCCTGATCTTAAAATCAACATTAAAAGAAAAAAAAACTGTGTTTTTATATCTGCTATGTTCTAATCTCGCTTGTTGTTTTATCCATCCTAATTTAAAATCAAATTATTTGCTAAAGCTCTGAGAGATCAGCTAAGTGGGTTTGCTCTTGCATATGGATTGTGTTCTTGAAAACATTGAATTATCAAGATGAAATGTTCAAGTTTGGTTATTATTTACTTTCTCTGATAAAAAAAAACATTGAATTGATCTGAAAATAGGCAAGGAGAATATCAAATAGAAATGTACAGAAAGTATGAGATACAAGAGGTTACTGATATACTACACACATGAGCTAAGGAATTTAGCTTAATTAAACATTGTTAAAATTTATTTTCTAAATTGCATAGAGAGGACTGTGTAGTATACTAAAGATATTTGTGTTAACTTTCAGCATGACAAACAAATACAATTCGAAACAATCACAAATGTTATTCTTTTCCTTTAGGGACTAGCACCTTTATCTGTACACTTTATTCTATTTCTTTTTTTTGGGGGGGGGGGAGTTAGGTTAATGGATTATTTTTTAAATTGATGGTAATATTTTATGCAATTTTCTGGACTATACTCAGTGTGCATAGTGTTAAATTTATCCTCGTATAAAAATGTCCTCCATATGTAGGCCAGCACAATAGAAAGGAAAATATTTTATTGTAACCTCCTTCTAATCATTTAGTGAGAAATAGTGCCAGTCACAATTTTACCAGCTATCTGTAATTTTATTTAATGCAATAATTTCTTTGGTAAAAATTTATCTTCTTCAACCTATTTTTTCAACTTCTTCATATGAATGTTTTAGTCTGTGGTTATTACCCAAGATTCTTGTGTATTGCCTTCTTCAGTGGTTAACCCTAATAGTAGGCTCCCTTACCACATGCAGTTGGCATTAATTTAATGTTTCCTAAACTTAGAAACATCTGCATTTATTGTCATTGTCCCATCATTTGTATTATGATAGATTTATATGTTTTATTGCTTAATGTCTCCTTCCTTTCCTGCATAAAATGTCCCCTTCCTTTCCTGCATAAAAACAAATAACTGCCATTGTTGACTTGAAATTCTGTGCTCAAGTATGTGATTTAAGTTTCAGTCCACAGCATGTGGAACATACTTTTGAGCAAATATACTAAAGATTGCTCTGTAAACAAGCTACAATGAACACAATCATTTGGGGTATTATTTTTGGGAACACTTTAGTGCTTCAACTGTCTGCACCAACTTGGAATTAGTATTAGATGGCTGAAGAAGGGTTACAAAATGCATCCTATTCTTTAACTTGACATCGTACCTTTTTATAGCCACTTATCTATTTAAGAAGCATCTTGGGTTCCAACTCTATCACTGCACACAGTGATTCTGAAAACCATTTCATGGTGACAAATATGGTCCTCCTTGAGTTTTTTATACAAAGAAGAAGGACTATAACAACTTTAGTGATGTTTGCCAAAGGGAGTAATCGCTTTAAAACTACAGTATGTTAAAAGTTCAGCACTGTTCAATTCTAGTTTCAATATTATTTTCATGACTATCTTATTAAATAAAGTAAGGCTCTATAAACTACGCTAGATAGACTGTTTTTTCCTTGAGGAAGAAGAAGACGTTTCGCTTCTCATGCAAGACGTTTATGTCTGAGAATCTCCTTAGACATATGTTAGTGAGAAAAAAATCTTAACTGGAAATTATAGGCGTTCATATGTCCTATATCAGCTATTACACTATTACAAATAAACCTACAAATAAACATAGCTAAATGTCTATGGAGATTCTCAGTCATCAAGGGTCACGGTTGTCCCAAAGGTGCTTTTTCAAGAGGCAACTAGGCTTTCTGGTTTTTCTTTGAAGATATTTTGCTTCTCATCCAAGAAGCTTCTTCAGCTCTGTCTACAAGTAAACAGTTTCTCTTCTATATTTATGCCATATACCAACTCTGCCTACAGGGGAGCTTTTAAAATAGTGCTATTTAACACCTTGGTTATCCCAAAATAGGGGATCAACAGATCTTTAAGGAAATTTGACAGCATTGTACAGTTTTGATATCACAAGCTGACACCTGTTTTACTGATGTCCGAATATGATTAATTAAATATTATGCATTTAATTAAGATATATGGTCCTTATTCTTCTGCTCTTCCTCTCCAGGGCTTTTATTTCTGCTTGAATCCAATCCACTTTTTAGCGGCATATCTAATGACCAGAGTTTCCCAGATGTTAATCACCTCGATGGTATTTCTGCCATTGAGTTTAGATTTTAAAATTTCATTTTTCTGATGTGTCCACTACTAACCTTTTCTGTGATTTCAGTGTGCTTGATTTTGCCCAGGTATTTGTATCTTCATCTAGAGCAGTCGTTCTCAACCTTCCTAATGCGACCACCGCCCCGCCACCCCCTCCCCGCCCCCTCCCCACGCGTGCGCGTTGCCAGGCGAGAAGCGATGGTGACAAAGGGGGTGTGGCACCAAGATGGCGAGCTAGCGTGCACGGCGACCCCTGTGAAAGGGTCGTTCGAGCCCCAAAGGGGTTGCGACCCACAGGTTGAGAACCACTGTCCTAAAGCAACTTCAACATGTGCCACTTCAAGTATATTTCTCTATCCTGTATATCAGTTTGGGCTAGAGACTAATTCTAGCAATTCATTGCTTACTTTGGTTCATCAGCTGAGTAAATGCTTATCATCCATTCAAAGAGGTTTTATAATTCTCCTTATAATCACTAATAAAATAGCATAGTAGTTAAAATTGGCAGATTTTTTTTTCTGGAATAAGTAATTTCTCCCTCTGCTTTTTTCTTTTTTTAAAAGTCCAGATCAGTTTTACTCCAGCTTCCAATAAGCCCACATTCGTTTTGAGTTATTTGAAAGGTGAGGATGAAATCTTTCAATCTCAGGTGACTGGAAACATGGTAAAAGTCTGCAGTTATTTAAAAAAAACAGAGAAGAAAAACTACATACGCTAAAAAATGTAATTGAACCTACATTGTGATAATGATAACTCAAATAAGCAGGGAATCATGGTCCGAGATGAAGAACTTATTTCGGAAAGGGGAAAATGTGAATCAGGTATTACACATCAGTCACACAAGAGCAGCAAGGTATCAAAAAGAGAAGCCACCTTCTGGTTGGTGATTCAATTGTAAGGGATGTAAATTTAGGAAAGGATATGGAAGTTTTGAAAGAGGTCAGGTGTCTGCCAGGTGCTACTGCCAGCAGAGACAAGAGGCGTATTCTTAAGATAGTCAAGAATGCCAGTAAGGACTGTGATGTTGATGCTATTATACATCTTGGCACAAATGATCTACAAATGATCTGTCCCAAAAAGATGTACTTTCTCTGCAGAATGATTTCCAGAGCTTGGGGTATGAACTTAGTAAGATAGGTTGTAGGCTTATCTTTTCAGAGGTTTTACCAGTATATAAGGAACAAAAAGGGAAAGGCCAGCGTGTAGCAGAGTTTAATATGTGGCTAAAGGAGTGGTGTAAAAGGGAAGGTTTTGGTTTTATTAGTCATGATATCTGCAGCTGGTCCAATGAAAAACTGTACAAACGAGATGGTTTGCATGCATCAAAGAAAGGGACTGAGTTACTTGGTATTAAATTCACAGATTTCCTGGATAAACATTTAAACTGAACAGCGGGGACAGAGAATTAATTGATACAGAACATTTCTGTCCCCAGCAATCTAAAATTAATAGGGTTATCAGTGCATGCAACATAGATGTATGGGTGGGTAAGATTATCAGCCCTGCTGTCAGGCCGAAGCCATATTTTATTAGAGACTTTGGCCTGCCACACTTTACGCTTGGGAATGTATTCTTGCTCAGAGAATTTGGGAGGGGCTGTTGCATGAGGGATGTAGACCTGTAGCCATAACAAATTCCTTTAGATTCTCAAGGTCATCCTTTGTCCAGCACCTGGCTGGAAGCTGATGGGAGTAACTGACATGTTGGCAGAAGACGACTGGCTAACGTGATGAACTTGTGGGTGTGGGGACAAAGGGCTTGATCTTTCAACTGGGTGGAGAAACCCTTGTAGCGTCAGATTCGGGTTTCTCACATATGTGCCAACATGGCTCTACTAATAAATTGGAACTTTGAGCAATACTTTGCATTGGACTCTGATTTAGTTTTAGATGCTATTTGGACCCCTGACACTAACCCAAATCTCTCTTAAAAAACTCATCCAGCTACCCCGAAACTCAGGGTGCTGTTTGGGGTCCTGAGCCCCATCACCAACCCAGCAACGGGTGGTGCAAAGACTCAGGGAATATGTAGGAGAAAGTCAACATGGCTCTACTAATAAATTGGAACTTTGAGCAATACTTTGCATTGGACTCTGATTTAGTTTTAGATGCTATTTGGAACCCTGACACCTGTTGTCAAGCAAAACCAAGCATTTAATAGTGAGTGCCATACCATGTGCACTAATCAAACAGGTGGCAAGAAAGTAGGGGCAGTCAGGCACAACACAGGTTATGTAGATAGTAAACACAGGGTCAATCAAAATGGACTCAAATGTCTATACAACAATGCACAGAGTATGAGGAATAAACAGGGTGAATTAGAAATTCAAGTAAATGAGGGAGAGATATGATATA
>QLTV01012184.1:4506036-4531600 GCA_003457575.1 Thermophis baileyi | reverse complement strand
CCTCCAGAAGTTGTGAATGCTCCAACACTGGAAGTTTTTAAGAAGATGTTGGATAACCATTTGTCTGAAGTGGTGTAGGGTTTCCTGCCTAAGCAGGGGGTTGGACTAGAAGACCTCCAAGGTCCCTTCCAACTCTGTTATTCTATTCTATTCTATTCTATTCTATTCTATTCTATTCTATTCTATTCTATTCTATTCTATTCTATTCTATTCTATTCTATTCTATTCTATTCTATTCTATTCTATTCTATTCTATTCTATTCTANCCTAAGCAGGGGGTTGGACTAGAAGACCTCCAAGGTCCCTTCCAACTCTGTTATTCTATTCTATTCTATTCTATTCTATTCTATTCTATTCTATTCTATTCTATTCTATTCTATTCTATTCTATTCTATTCTATTCTATTCTATTCTATTCTACAGCCTTATTTATGATAATCAAAGATCTTAACCATTATGCTATTCCCTTTGTGCTGGTAAAAGGAACTATATTATTATTAATATTAGTGTATAGCCTTGTTACGGTAGCCGGGAGACCACAATGCTATTATTGCAGAGTAGTACCGTAGTTTGGCTTGCCAAGGTACCATCTCTGTTATAGGACACGCTTGCGCACTTCCCAAAGTGCACCACAAGAGGGCGAGCTGGCTTCCTGCACAGAGCTCCAGCTCATCTCCCCGCTGAAGTGGTACCTATCTATCTACTTGCATAGAACATGCTTTCGACCTGTTAGGTGGACGGAAGCTGAGGTAAGTGACAGAAGCTCTCCCTGTCACACCGTGGGCTCGAACTGCCGGAACTGAGACCATCGCCAGCGTCATTAAGCCACTGAGCCACCACGCCTCCCAAAGGAACTATAGATAGTGCTGGAAAGAAGGATTTTTAAAAATCTGTTTGTTGCAACTGAATGTACTTGCATGCTTTCACTTTAAATTTAACTTAACTTTGTAGGTATCTGTACATACAAAAACTTAATTTAACTTTGTAGATACAAACAGAGAGTAGTATATTCAGAGATAAGTCCAGGAAGACCTGTCCCTGGGAATGAAAGCAATTAAAATTCCTCCCACAGAAAGGTGGGAGGACACAGCAGTAGGGGAATTGTCCAATGGGAAGGCATGGTAGCCTGCAGTCCAGACTGAACCCAATGCTGATTATTGAGAAAGTGCTCAGTTCGGACAGGATTTTTTTAAAGCTGGTTTAAGCTCAAGAGGGCATGAGCACAAAACATCACCATCTTAAATTATAAGTGTAGCTATGACTTGAAAGAAGCTGCCTTGACAAGAGTCAGCTGTTGAGATTGTGGTTGAAATTAGATTGAACTAGGTATTTCTTGGCCCCCAAATCATACTTTTGGCAACTCAGTTATACTAACTCTTTATTTTGGAGCAAGTTACAAACTTTAAAACCTCTGCATCTGTTGCTGCTTTTAAGAAGACTTTATACTTACATGACAAGCTTGACTATAATATAGAAGAATAAGGAAACCTAGAAAATTACAAATATAATTATTTTTCTAATGCATCCGTTTGTTGAAACAATATATGAAACATGCCCTTTTATGTTGAAATAAATTTTACTCTAGCCAGTATCACATGGCAAATAGCAAATTAACTAGTCATCCTAGATACACAGGTTGAGGGATGTAACATTGACTTTGGAATAAGGATCAATATTCTTTAATCTTGGAAATCTTTTCTTGTTTCATGTGGAAAGTTGCTTAATGAGACCACTTCATTCTACACCAAGTAAAAGAAAAGATTTGAAGACAGCAAAGAATTGATTCCTAATAAATCAGTTTTGCTTATGTATGTAGAAAGTATGAGCAAAAGGTGAAACAGAAATCTTCCAGTTAAATAATTGTGTTTAAAAGTGAGTGTAAATTACAGTGATGTTGTAGGTTGATAGCATTTAAACACCATTTAATGTATTTTGATCTTCATTCTTGACTTGACTGTCTTACATGTCAGATGTAAATTAGAGAAATTAATCCCAAAGGCTTTTCTTTGAAAAGCAAAATTTGAAATTCTATCTGTTGAACACAGTTGTTCCTTGAATGCTAAAATTAAAAATAGAGTAACATCTAAGAAGAAAGCACATAGTAATTTAAAAAGGATGCTAAAGGTTCAGAACTTCAGAATTACAATTTGACCTGGTAATGCACTCTACAGTCCAATATGACTGAAGAAATATGGTACTGTATGTACAAGAGATGAATTGTTCAGTCACTTCTTATATTTTCACATGTAAGTTGTCTTATTTGCTGTCAAATTTAAGAGAGAAAATACTAAAAATTCTAGGTACCATAACAAAGTGCAGGTAAAGGTAAAAAAGATAAATGATCTAGAAGATTTTAAATTTTTTATTTATTAGATTTGTTTGCCACCCACCTTACTTCAAGGCAATTCGAGGTGGCTTCCAACAATAAAAGCCAATAAAACCATAAAGATTAAATATTTCTAAAAAACAGTAAAGGTTACAATTAAAAAGATAGGGAAGAAATGAACAGAATATGTGGGGGGAGGGAGGTGGGGTCTTCTCTTAATTTGTCAACCATTTCCAATATGATACACCCCCATTGGGGCCCCAAGCTAACTGACAGAGAAAGGTCTTCAGGCCCTTATGGAAGGTCTGAAGGATGGGAGGAGATATTTTGTTAATTACACAGTTCATCTGCACATGCATTTTTAATTGTGTAAATAATAGCTGCAGGAAACCCTAATAGCATCAACTGCAGAGCCAGGAAGTGACTTCCTTCTCTAGCATGGTTGTGATAATTTCGTTTCCATTTTTTTAAAATTAGAAGATATGCATTCACTCCTCCACATCTATTTATATACTAAGAAAAGTGGATTGGGGGAAGAATAAATTGTCGTGCTAAAAAGATTTGGATACAAATTTGTGATTACATCATATTTCTATGGTGCCACATTACTATTTTTCATGGAGCATGTCAAAGCATTTAAATAAAATGTGTTCTAATTTGTTAGTAGTTAGGATAATTGAAAGATTGAGGTTTTCTAAAGTTTATGAGACTTTGAAATAGAGTTTCAACAGTTTATGAAACAGTTTATGTAACAGAGACAGGAGAACCATTTGTCTGGAATGGTGTATGGTTTCTTGCTTGAGCAGGAGGTTGGAATAGAAGACTTCCAAGGTCCCTTCCAACTCTGCTATTCTGTTATTTTGTGAATTAGTAAGCTGTTTTTGGACATAAAGAGTGAAACTATATTGATTTGACAGTTAGACACTGAAGTTAGAGCGCTATGTTAAATCATATGTTTTTCGATTCATGTGGAAGGATGTTTATTATAGTGTCACAAATTGAAAATATAAAAATGTACAATATTATATGGACATCTGGAATATGACCAGAGAAAGTAGTATCTGTAGGCCTTAATAGGGGGTTGACTAGAAGACCTCCAAGGTGCCTTCCAACTCTGTTATCTATTCTGTCATCTGTTAGTGGTCACCACATGGCTATAGACTATTACCATGAAAAAAGATTCCTTTATGCTAAATTTCAAAATAAAGAAAAATCTCAACTGACTTTGCACTGTTTTTTTGACAGTCACCAAATACTGAATTAAAAGCATAACATACATATGAAAGGAGCAATGTAGCTTTTCTTTTAGATTCCCATTCCTCTATGTGTGTATTATATATGTATTCTATACACATCCTCTATGTGTGTATAGTTTGCCTGTGCATGCATGTATTATCTATATGCATGCATATATATCTATATTAATTACTGAGATTAGAGGGCGCAATAAGAGAAAAATATAAATATAAAAATATATGAAAAATAAAGTAAGTTTTGGCTATTTGGGGAAGAGCCGAGGTGGCGCAGTGGTTAGAGTGCAGTACTGCAGGCTATTTCAGCTGACTGCTAGCTGCAGTTCGGCAGTTCAAATCTCACCGGCTCAAGGTTGACTCAGCCTTCCATCCTTCCGAGGTGGGTAAAATGAGGACCCAGATTGTTGGGGGCAATATGCTGACTCTGTGAACTGCTTAGAGAGGGCTGTAAAGCACTGTGGTATATAAGTCTAAGTGCTATTGCTATTGCTATTTTGAAGTAATATCTGCCATATTGTACATTCTGTGGCAGTAGGACTTCTTTTCTTGGTACATATTTTATTGGGTGACAATAAACTGCATGTTCATGTGTTGGGGGTGGATGGTGGAAAACCCGGTCAAATTGGAGCAGTCATTATCAGCTTATTAGAGTTTAAGGAATGGGACTTTCATGTTGGATAAACCACCCCCATCCTTCAAATTATTTGTTTCATGGAGGAAGAAAATAGAGGAAGTTCACTTGGTGTTCTACTTTCCTATTTACTCTGCTACTGGTGTGTACCTTAAAAAAAAAAAAAAGATTGGAACAACCAAAGGCAGGTCTCTGAGATGTCTCCCCTGTTCTTATTTCTCTCCTTCTCTGCTTATGCCTGCCTTTTGATCCTCATTTTTCTTATTAACTTTTTGTTTCAAAATGTTTGCTAATATTTAATAAATAAATATCAAATTATACTTTTGCTAACTGAACAGAGTAGCCTGTGTGATTAGTTTGATCTGGATGTAGAGACTGAGCTGGGCTATCCTGAGTATAAAATAAGCTTTTGTATTTTTATTTTTTTGGTGCCTTCCAGTCAGTGTTGACTCCTGGCAATGTCTGGACAAGTCCCTGCAGTTTACTTGGCAATATATTTGGAAGAGGTTTGCCATTAATTCCTTCTTCCTAGGGCTGAGAGAGAATAACTGGCCCACAGGCTGTCTCTGAGCCTAAGCAGCAGTGGTGGGATTCAAATTTTTTTACTACCGGTTCTGTGGGCATGGCTTGGTGGGCGTGGTGTGGCTTGGTGGGCATGGCTTGGTGGGCGTGGCAGGGGAAGGATACTGTAAAATCTCCATTCCTTCCCCACTCCAGGGGAAGGATACTGTAAAATCTCCATTCCCTCCCCACTCCAGGGGAAGGTTACTGCAAAATCCCCATTTCCTCCTGATCAGCTGGGACTCGGGAGGCAGGGGCCAGTCAGAGGTGGTATTTACTGGTTCTCCGAACTACTCAAAATTTCCACTACCAGTTCTCCAGAATTGGTCAGAACCTGCTGAATCCCACCTCTGCTAAGCAGGTTTAGAACTCACAATCTCCTGTTTTCAGCCTGATGCTTTAACCATTACACCAAACTGGCTTTCTAAAGTAAAAATTACTTACAACATTTTTTTAAACATTACAGAGTATCGCTCCCTGATAGTAATGAGATTATGCAATATATCAATATCTGCTTTATACCAACAATGAAACTCAGATTACTTCATACAGTGAGAAGTATATAATTTAAATGGAAAGACAGGGATTACATAGTGATAAATGTGTGGTAGAATATCTGGCGTTGCACAATTAATTTTGAACTGCAGAGGCAGCCATAGGAAGCCTCCAAAAAGTCAAGATGACATTTTTATATGCGTCGGATGCAAAGAAACATCTGTAAAGCTTTTGCTGTGCTCTGAAATAAGTGAAGAATTAGTAGTTTTGGGCGGAGATGCAATAATAGGTATTCTTCCAGATAATTCAATTGGCTTTTATAGAGAAGTGGCTACTGATTCTGATATAGATCTTAAGGTCTTTCCCAGGACATTTTTACTTATGGTTTCGAGAAGGAAAGGTTTCTGTGGCTTTTCAGTTTTGCTATGTTGCTTTCACACTGGTTGGATTTTAAATGGTCTTTTTTAAAAACAACAACAACAACAACAAATGGCCATGCTGAAAAAGCTTGTAGGAATAGACTATTAGTGTGATGTGGCAATGATAAAGACAAAGTCTATGTTTATGCTAATTAATGCACTTGGTTATATTTTTACACTTCCAATTTTCTTAGCACTAGATCTGTTGTGCACTGTAAGCGTTGGCACCCAAATATTTAGAAAAGGCCTGAAAACTGATGTTGGGATAAAGATTGGAATTTGGCTTTTGATTATGCAAATGCTGTAACAGTTAATGCCACTGGAGCTGGCAGATGATGTTATTACAATTTTAAGCAAGGGACTGTCTGGCACAGACATGTTGAACCTCTCAGAAATCTAGTCTCAGAAGCTTTTGATAGTGCCTACTGTATTGTAAACTTTTCATGGCTAATATCATAGATTTTCCAGTTTTGATGAAAACTGCAAAGTGATAAGACTTGAATATGAAATGTGTGTGTTTAATATCTGCAATATACCTTCTGCAGGTTCAAAAATAATCTGTTATCATTATGACTATCTAGATTAATAGCACCTATGGCCAGGACAGTATCTCGTGACTTAGTGCCATTGGTGACTATGTCACATCTCAAGGGGAAAAGTTTATTCCCATCCTTGCTTGCTGACAGGTGATGAGCTGTCTGAAGATATATGCAAATATTCAGCTACCACTGAGCTAGTGTGTGATGGAACTATAGCTGTATACATGTTTGGATGCTTGTAGCTACAACAGTTGCATACAGTATCTGTGAGGTACTGAGAAGACCTAGCTTCCTGCCTCACATCTCCTACTAATAAAAAAAAAGACGATGTCCAGCTCTCTTGATGTTGCAATAGTGGCAGACTTTTCTTCCTTACTAAACATGCTTCACTTACCAGGCATAGATTTGCATTTGAGAGGATTGAAGAAATTACCTCCATAGATGATTAGCTGATGCTTCTGGGTCAAAGATCTGGACACTTTTAACGCCTTAATGTTTGGTTGTCTCTGCTTAATATTGCTAATGCTACCTTGCCCTTTTAGTTTTTTATAGAATATTTCTATATCATTCTTTAAAAGGGCTGCACCTGTAAATGTCTCTTTTGGTGTCAAATAAATAGTATCATCATTCAATAGTTATACAGTGTTCAGTAGTCATCCACCAGACTGGATATTATTGTGAAACAATAGTGATACTCACTATTCTACTAATAATTATATCATAAGCTTGTCAGTTTATAATAGTGTACTCAAGGATTTTTTATTTGAAAAAAATTAAGTATTAACATGCTCAAAACTACATTGCCAGTAAATATATTTCAGTGGGTTTGTGCGTGTGTGTAAAAATATTATTTTCCAAATATAATTTATAAAGCAATTAACTTTTTTGGAAGAATTTCATTATAAAAATAAACCAGTAAATGAACACAATTTATTAAGGACGGTTCTATAATTAGAAAAACTATGACTTCATCAGTCAAAAGGACAGGAAATAAATAATTTAAAATGTATTAGAATATTAAAATGTTCACAATATTTAATGTAAGTATATGCCTAAGTGAAAAAATAAAATTCAAAAAAATCTATTCTTTTAATTACACAAATTCAGTTAATCCAGATATTATGATTATTGTATTATTTACCATAATTGTGCATGGATATTTGAAAACTTTAAAGCAATAAAGAAATTCTTTAAAAAAAACCTACTTCCAACTACTTTTTAAAACTGTTACTAAAGCGAAAAGAAGTCTAGTTTTAAAATTATTTTCTATGTATTACACAATACACATACACATACATACACAGACACTGCTTTTTGTCTGCTATAGCCCTTAATTAATTAATTCAATCAATCAATCACTCATTCACATACTTATAGACACAAAACAAATCACTCTAAAAAATAAAAGCAAAAGCAAAATTACTTTTGAAATAAGTGAAAACTAATATTCATTTCTATTGGAAGCTGATTGGTTTTAGAACAGCATTAATAAAATATTGTATTTTAAACCCAGGCTTCCCAATAGGATATTTTCGACATCTAAATCCAAGGCTAATAGCAGAATGTTTTGGTATGCCATAAAAATTGTTTGGTGTACTAACATTATCTAGAATTTATAAACTGATGATAATCTTCTTGCCTTCTCTCCATCTCTATTTTTTCCTCCCTCTTCGTTCTAGTATGAAAGGTCTGTGAATTTATCTTGTGCCTGTCATGGTTCTTCACATGACTTAAAAATAATTAATTGCAGCACTCACTGATGATTTATGATTCTCACTGACGTAATTAATGATACACATCAGTTTTTCCTGTTAATTGAAGGAGGCACAACAAGAAACTTCTTTTCTGTTACACATTAAGTGAGGATGCAAAACATAGGCCATTAGTGATGTTATACTTAGCATTATATTTTTAAACAAAAATATAATGAACGCATTTGGGAAGTGAAGAAAAATTTGCAAGAGAAGTAAAATTAACACTGGTGATACTGGTGATAGAAAGCATACTTCAGAATGTTATGAGTGTCTAAATAAATCCCAGTGAGTTTAATAAAATTTATTTCTGGGAAGATATATACACAGACATTGTATCCTTAATGTGCAGTTCTGAGCGTACTATCTGGATATAAATTGTCCTTATTCTGTAAGGACCATATTATTTACAGACAGTATTGTAAATTAGTTTTTTTCCCTAAATGTCCAAATAACATTGTGCATGTGTTTTTTTCCTGTGCATGTAAAGATATTGAGGAACTAATTTTAACCCTTTTTTTTAAACTTTTCTCTTTAATATGTAGAACTTGATGTTCCAAACATCATATTTCTACTTAATGGGCTTTAGATTATAGACTACAACTCAGTTTGCTGATTCAAACTCTGTGAAATATAATAGAAGTGACAATTTATTCAAGGTCTCACAACTGCAGACCATCAGTGTGTGCAAAGACTGCCCTGCTTCCATAGCTTTAAAACAAAACATTAGAAAATGATAATTTTGCATTGCTGAACTCAATGAAAGGCAGAGAGAGAGAGAGAGAGAATACAGATATTGCTAATAATGTGCATATTTATAATGAATTATTGTCTAGGATTATTCAAGTCCATTAAAACAAGATGCCTGAAATAATAATGTCTGAACAATAACAATTTAGCTGGTCTGAACGGTATAATTAACTTAGAACTCAGGCAAATTAATTGTTACTTAAGTCATGTTTTTTCTCCTTCTATACTTTAGTATTATAACAAATAAGATAGAATTCCTGGCACATTTTAAAAAGCAAAGTAGATGTGTCAAGTGTTCCAAACTTGATTTGCGCATTTTATGGTACTCCAGTCAGCTGCCTATTAAAAGTGTGATCAGGTAGTTTAGACAGTGACTAGCTGTGTCAACAGAAGGAAAGTGGAGGATTAGTCTCTATGGCAACAACAAAGTATCCCTGTTTGTAGACAGACAAATTCTGCTACATCTGAGAAAGATTGACAGGTCTATTCCTTTGCAACTGACCCATAGAAATTAGCAAGTAAAAGTTATTATAAAGGGCTGTATTGAAGGATTCTCAATATTTTAAAGTGCTCTTGTAAGTTTTTCTGCAGCATTTGCATGAGAAGCCTGGCAAGAATTGTTCTGTGGTTTATATGTATGGTTGAAAGATGCTTTGTGAGGGAGTACGAGTATTGCTGGTGAGAATAACTTAATTTTCAGTTCCCTGTATGACAGAATTGTTGGAGCAGAGATGGATAGAACAAAAACACATCAAAGGACCTTGGCTGAATAATATGTCACATTTCCAAACCAAGAGGCAATAAGAAAGCTATGATCGTGTGTTCACAATAATGCAATTATAAAAATATTTTCCCTTCAATTAGTGTACCATAATTGCAATCAGGTGTTTCTAAATAATTAAGGTTCTGCTTGAGGGGGAAAAATAATACATACCAGGAATCTCTGTGATTTAACCAGGTGACCTTTCTATTTCATTTAATGTTCTCAAATTTCAAAGCATAAAAGCTATAATTGAAATATTCTGGTACAAATGGAAACAAATTCCCTTTTTGAGGGAATATAAATTTGGTGTTCTGTGTAGATCTACTATAAAGATACTCCCCAAAGAAACTGATTTTCACCTTTAGGCCAATTATTGTAAACTTCAAATTCATTTAATTCCCTGAGATTAAGCATTGATAAAATTCTCTCAGAATTTGAAGGTAGGAAGATTGCTAACCATAAAAAAGAAAAAGAAAAAAAGAACCTAAATTCAGCATAATCCTGAAGTGTATTTTAAAAACCTAGTGCTAAATGAAATTTTATCAAATTTTAACCAAACAACAGAAATTTTTGCATTGCACATTTGTCAGTGAAACCTTTCTGATATTACTAGCTTCACTGCTTTCTAGATGCAGCCTGTTCTCACTCTTGTCTACCTCGGAGTTCTTGAGATTTAAGAATTGTGATTTTTTTTCAGGGCTATAAAATTTCACAGGGAATATAAGTAGAAGAGGCTTTCCTCAGAAAATACTCTTCTGACTTCTTCATCTGCTATATGTTAGAAGGACAAATGGGCAGGATTATTGCTAAGCATTTCTTCCTGTTGAATTCAAGCATGAGGGCTAAAACATAATTTAATAGTTTAAATTAATAAGCCATTAATTTAATATCACTAGAACTTAGAAAGAGCACTGTTGGCAGAAATACTATTTTCAGGGAATGTGGACTGTCAGAGAGACGGCCAATAAAATTCTAAATAGATATGAATTTGCATCTGAACTAACTGTTGTCATTTTAGTACTTCTGGAGATGCTTACAAAAAAAAAAAGGAATTTTATACAGGAAAAAAAACATTGCTGCTGTAATATAGACTGGCTTTCCTTCTTTTTCTGTTGTAAACATCTTTCATGATATCAGAAGCTGCCTGACAATTTGTCCTATACTTCAAATGTGAAAAATTCTACATTTGAAATTCCACTGTGAAATTCCATGCGTATGTGAGGTCTCATAATAATTTTTGGATTATAGCATTAGGCTATTTGTGGCACCACTTTTGTTTCTATTATATAACCCCTTCCTTCATTTTATCAAAGCACTACACTGAATAACTTTGTACCGGTAGATAGATATATAGGTTACAACATAAGAGTCATGTTTAGATTATAAAATGCAAAATTTTATGGGCTTTTGAAATGATTTAATTGAAGGTTCATTGAGGTGACATGAATTAAAACCATGTAAGATAACTATATAATCCTAGTTGTACTTAGGATGCTGACTATTCCAAATAAAAGTTAATGCCGGGACTTTTTATTAATTCGGCCAGCACAAATGGCCCTCTTGTCTTAAGTGCCTTTCACCATTTAGAATTGGTGAACAAACAGTATAATCATGAGGGTGTTTCTCTTCTGACAGTAAGTGGGTGGGAGGGTAGGATGATTAATATTTTGAAGGTTAAAATTAGCACTTTATATTTTTAGACACAAAATAACTATGTGCCCTCACTGACCAGTTCCAGTCAGTAAATGAGATGATTGATGCTTCCGTATACTATCAAATTTAGCCCTCCATAGAGGCTGCAGCAGCAGTCAAGTTGCATTTATGATTAGACATATCCTGAGAATCAGAGCAACTTACATACGGCTTCTAGTAGTCTTCTGACTGGACTGATCAGACTTCCTTAGCATTTTTAATGCAAACTAATATGGGCATTTTTAAAAGACATTTTAAAAGGTCAGAGATGTTACTATGAAATCAGTAGGTTTATCTTTGTAATAAAGGAAGCCGTAATGAAAGATAAGTAACAATAGACATCTGTATTCAGCTACAATGCCAGTGCTTCAAGAACAACAGGCATGGTGAGAAAAATCAACAAACAGTGCCTTCCAGATGTTCTGGCTGTAGCTAATTTACAATTAATAGGAACTATGGTCTTGTGGATGACACAAGTTTGTCTTTGCTCAACATATAGTCACCTAAGAAAGATTTATGTTTGCTTTTTTTGTGAGAAACAAAACTGGCTATCTGTGAACATGGACTGATTTGTCTATCACATTTCTGTCAGGATTTATATTATATGAATCTTTAGCCTAATCAGCAAATGTGGAAGAAAAAGAGGCTGAGATTTGAAGGTTCAAATGATGGCATTAGGTTTATACATCACAATATTTAACTCATCCAGTCTGTCTCTCTGTGTTGAACTCTTATTAAGACTTTTTACTGAAGAGCTAATTATTACTTTTATTACATTGTACATCATAAACTCTTTTTCAACATCACATGCTTTCCTACCCTCTTTAACCTCCTCCTCCAAGGTTATTGTAATAGAGAACACTAGTGTCACTGAAAGAAACTAAAAATATAAAAATATAATCTGCTATTTAAACAGGAACCTCAAATGTAGCAAGGACATATTACTTCTAGATTTATGTCTTATGGGTTATCTGAATTTGTAGATGTCTCAGCTACATTGAAAAAAATATTCTCATGATGGCTATAATTAATTTTTAGGTGAGTTGAACTGATGAGCATTGCATTGCCATGTTTTGTTCTTTCTGTCATCATTAATAAATGCAATGAATTTGGTTATTCCTGACATCCTGTCAAAGTACAATATAGAAAGCTGATTCAAGTACTTAATCTTTCTTTAGTTATTTTAAACTGTATTGTTTTTATTTGTTAAAAGCATATGCAGTAAATTATTTTGCTTTTTTATTTCTTTAAACCTCTCATTATTTGTACTACCCATTTCCTGTTTTGGTTTACAAAGTTATCCTTATAACCCTTTCCTCCCACCCCTCCCAAACTACCACATACGGACAGGGGATTCAGAGGGTAATTTGAAACTTGATGGCTTTAAAAAGTTTTTTTAAGTAATTGCATACAGCAGTACAATGAGAATTTTATTTGACCTACAAAGTATTTATCTACAATTATAGATCAAAATATGGGAAGTGTATTTTCGGTTTTGGTGATGCTTTATTTTAATTAGATGAGTCACATTGTAGAAGATTCTAAAATCGTATTCCATACAGAAATATTATTTTTGGAAAATGTTAACTTGGAAAGATGACAAAGTGGTTTAAATAAAATTAAGTACAATGTGACCCCATTTCTTAGGGAAAGACATATCCTGTTTCTGTGTAAAAAACAATAGCATAAACAGGTTAATTTTTGCTAAATGGTTCAGAGATTTTGCACGCTTGCTGAATGGTTAAATGTTGCATGCCTTCATTTTAGTATATAGCACAGTAGTAGGAAGAAATATAAACTAATAACATGATTCAAAGACTGTCAGGTATAATGTAATATAGTTTTAATTCAGTTAAAGTAGTTTAGGATATAAGCTCTAACTTATATCCTAAATTAACGCCTAATTTGTTTTTAGATGTTAGATTTACATGTAGTCACATAGTTGATTCTATCTTGTGTCTGTACCAGATACAAGCTATACAACTGTATTTTTAAAAAAAATCACATTTAAATTCTGATATATATATTTTAGTCCATTCTCTCATGATACACATATTGTCTTAAAATATAGATTTTACATTGATTTTATGCAATTTTTAGCTGATGTTGCAAAATTTGGACAATTATAAATGGCAATTGGATCTGTGTTCTAATTGAAGAAGCAATTTGCTATAGATTCGGACTAAATGAAATATTCAAGAATTTCATATCTATAACTGAATAGTTGAACTTTTCGTCCTATACTAAATTCCAGGTTCATGCTCCAAATTTTTTTAGCTCAAAGCAATACATCTGACTAAAGTCTCATGATTATATGTTGAAGACTTACTGCTGAATGGAGTATGTGGTACGGCATAAAATAATTTCAGTCTTACAATGTAGTACATTGCAATTGACATATTCAACAATGTCCACAAGACAGTTTAAAAAGACGATGATAGTTGTGATTGAAGTCCTGTCCCTTTGCACATGCATATGTTATTGGCATATGTACAAAAGGGGTAAGGCCATGAATGCCCTCATAACTTTTTAAACTGACCCCTGTCCTCTGCAGATGCCCCCTGGACATGTTCTCATAAGTACTCCATTTATATTATTCTAAAACATATATTGAACAGGTTCCTTTGAAAGCAAGATGACTTTTATCTTCACGTATCAGCTGTAATTTGAAGTCTAAGTAGCTTATAATATATGTGATGCCACCAAAGCATAGTTGTGATTGGCATTCTTTTAAAATAAAATGTATATAGCATTTTGGTATGCTAAAATATGCTTCCCATATACTTTATTCTTAATACTGTTTCTTGTTTTTGCAGACATAAGAATCAGAGTGTGATTGGAAAGGTTAATACCAGGGGATAAAGCTGAACAGGGAACTTTCTGATTTGTATCTCAGTTTCTTGTCCATTATAGATAGTTTTGTTTAGTGACCACAATTGGGATCAGCAACTTGATTGTTAAATAAAATGGTCACTAAGAGGCTGTTACTTATGATCTTACATCAGCTTCCTTTTGCTTTACTACAAAACTCCTAAATGTGAGGATTGGTCATGAAGTTTTTTTTTTTTCATCATTATCATAACCGCAGCAGTTGCTAAGTGAGGCAGTTGATAAATGAGGATTATTTATTATGTTAGTTTTCCAATTTTTAAAACAATTTAATTTGTCTTCTTTTTAAATGAAATGTCATCAGCCCCTGACATCTGGTCTACTGCCTAATGCTTTCTGTGGGATTACTTGTGAAAAGAGCCACAATTTTCTACTGGCTTTTTACTAAGGTGGGAACATGTGATTAAAATATAGAAACAAATGCACCAAATCCTAATTTGTTTACAGAGAAAAGAAAAGGGCTAGTGGTAAGTTTTGAACGGTTTTAAGGGTATTGTCCAGGATATTTGAATAACTGCTTTCTTCCTGCCTGGTGAGATAATCAGTAGAGATTGTGCTCTGTTCCAAAGACCCAGAAATACTTTTAGTTGGGAGAATAGTGGAGACTTTCTCAGAAACAACACTATTTACTCTGCAATTTTATTGGTTAACACCCTTTACTGCAGCATTAACAGCAATGCTTGCTGGCTAAGATATGAATAATGACATGAATAATGATGTCAGCAGCATGTTCTGGGCACTGTTAGGGGCATCAGGTACTTTCTTCTCCTAAATTGTTGCCTTACTCTGTTGTATCAGTGTGTTTCACTGGTCTCTACCCCAGCCATGATCCCTTCACCCTTACCAAAGAAAAAAAATTTTTTTCAGTTCAAAAGTGTCCTGTAGACTATTTGTAAGTGGGTTGACATTCCTTAGCTTCATGTTAATGCAGCTTTTCTTTTCTTAAATCAAGCCAATAGGTGTTTGAAAATATTATTCAAAATATAAAAGGTATCGTCTTAATCACTTCAGTTCTTTGTTTGTCTTGAGGGACACCTACTGAGTTTCTTTTTCTCTCATTCATTGGTAGCCTTTGGGAGCCACATCAAAGGAAACCATTCCAGTGTTAGCAGTGTTAGCACTTTCCAATACATGATGGTTTAATTAGGTTTGGACCTCCCCCCCCCCAAATTCTTACTAGAATACTCAGCAATGATCATTAAGATGGAATGTGTACATGGAACCCTTTTGCATAGTTCTGTTTGCATTTTCAACTGAAGCCTGAGCTATATTCGTTCCCAGAAGACTCTGTCCCTGTTTATCAACAGTAACCTTCTAATATTGCTTCCAGGTATTATGTACCAATAGCTATGTAACAAAATTGAGGTTACTGAGAAACAAAAGGGCAAAGTTAGATAAAAGTCAGGATTTACAGAAATATAAAACCAAAACCAAAAGGAAGAAAAATATCCTAAGGGAACATTAAAATGAGGACTAACAAGGACTGGGATATTTAATTGTCCACAAAATGTCTATAGTGGGAATAAAATAATATTTATTTATTCTATAGCTGCCCATCTCAGTTTAATTGACTCTTGATAACAAAATATGCTATGCTAGATTTAATTAAATAATTAAAGAAGGAATAGCTCCAGTTTTAATAGATACCCCTATTTTAAACCTGTGCATTTGCGTCAATTATTGTAGGTTGCTGAACCTCGAAACAAATCATGGAGGTGAGTTTCAAAGTTTTATTGGGCTGTCCCTGGGGGCCCAGCTCCTTATCACCATAGCCAATCTGCTAAGTTCTTCAACAGGAGAAAATAATAGATTGAGAGCCAGAATATAGTATTAGGTGATGAAGTTATTAGTGTAAGGAGCAGCTTCTCATTACTGTTAAGGAGAATCCCTCAGGATATTTTTATATCTTGAGATTGAATGTATTTCATTCTTCTTGGGGCCTTGGTAACTAATCTTCAAGTACACTCACTCATTTTGTTCTAACATCCAGCCCAGGGGTGAAATTCAGCAGGTTCTGACAGGTTCTGGAGAACTGGTAGCGAAAATTTTGAGTAGTTCAGAGAACCGGCAAATGCCATCTCTGGCTGGCCCCAGAGTGGGGTGGGAATGGAGATTTTGCAATATCCTTCCCCCAGGAGTGGGGAGGGAATGGGGATTTTGCAGTATCCTTCCCCTGGAGTGGGGTGGGAATGGAGATTTTGCAGTATCCTTCCCCTGCCACGCCCACCAAGCCACGCCCATAGAACTGGTAGGGAAAAATTTTGAATTTCACCCCTGATCCAGCCTTTACCTTTTCATTCATTACAATGTTTTTATTTATTTAATTGATTTATATACTGCCTTCTTGCACTGAAAAAGAAAAGCTTCATGAGCATAAGATTCTAAGACATTGAAAGTTTTCCATTTTAGAATAAATATTTCCAAGTGGGGATAGATGAGAAATAGTACCATTATTGAATGTAGAGTGAATGTCTTATACATTTGCTATTGATACAAGAATAAAGTATTGTTTATTGTTACTATTAGGTACATCAAGTCTTGACATCTTTTTGTATCATTGTGTTCTCAGCCTTAGGAAAAAAGCAAAAATTTCCCTAGACAGTGCTTGGATTTGTTAATTCAGTTGCCAGAAGCCAAGACTGACTCAGTGGGGGGGGGGAGTTTCTTCTAAAGTTATAAGATAGATTTTTCAAAATTGCTGCTAAAGGTTTAGTTACCTTTCTTGTATGATAATGTAATGTTATACCAATATAGTTATCTGGTCTTTCTGATCAAGCTAATTAATGGAAGATAAAAAGTTGGCTGAGGAATAGATAACAAAACTCATTATAATCAGATAAGTCTGAATAAATTGCTGTTGCACTACAAAAAAAATCAATATATGGGGTGGTCTGTTTACAAAGAATCTAAATTAGATGGTGTTCTATGGTAATTTAATTTCAGATATTATTTTATGGAAACTGCTATACACAGATCTCAGTGAACCAACATTTTACACAGATTCCACAGGTGGTCATATTTATTACTCTGCAACATATGTAGAATATTATCTTTTACTTCTCCCATCTAATCCTTAAGAGTTAATAATTATGCCCCCTAGCCTCCAGATGGTTTCACGTAATCAAGCAAATTTCATGAATAACATATAATAAATAAATATTTTATTTTTAAAAAACTGCTAAAACATAAAGTACCCAAACAGCTTATTATAGCTATGGTGCTGCATTGGGGAGGGTGGGGAAAGTAACTCAGTCTCTTCTTTAAGTTTGATTTTCTGCTGAAAATTTATTAAAAAATTTGTGTGGTATATCAATGCTTCATGCATCCAGATATATTTTTCATATTATAAAAGTAAATGATTTCAAGTAACCAATGTAAATGTAAGTGAAGATTTGGAACCTATTGGGGAAAAAAATCAAGAAAATATATTCTGGATATTACTTTCATCTTTTACCTATACATTTTTTAAACATTTTTATGTTTATAAAAAGCTGTTTTTCAGCCAGCATGTCTATTTAATATTAGTTTGCTTTACAGACTTTTTTTTTTTTTACTAACTGGCTCTAAACTTTCCAGCCTTAACAGTTGGTCAATGATCAATAGAAAGAATTAGAATCCAAGTGGGAAAAATGGAAAATGCAATTGCTACCTTACAGGTGTATCATATGTAAATAAAATGAAATCTTATGTTCATCAATGAGCTGAAAACATGTATTTTAGACAATCATACCCATTTCTGCTATTCACAGTAAATCTTCAAGAAAATACTGCATTGAATAAGTGATAAATTGTTATTTCTATTATTCAGCTTGGGAAATACTTAGCATATACACTGTAGACAACTGAATCTTTGTATATATTTGAAATTTGGAAGTCGTAAGAGGAATCTGGGATAATACAAGAGTAGCATTTTATTCCAATATATATTTTAAAGGGGAGATGATTGTATAAAGTAGGGAGCAACAAAAAAAACCTGATCAGCCTTAAAAAAGGAAAGCTGTGGAATAGACAATGACTGATTCTATTTGTTTATATTTCATAGCAGAAGGGGGCACTAGTGATCTACAATAAATAACCAGCAAACACTAATTTTCATGTACTATATTTAATAATAATAATGATAATGATGATGTAATTTTCCTACTTAATATTGAAGATGTTTTGATATGACTAATTAGCATTATAAATATATAATGTTAATGTAAGAAGTTAAATAATTAATAGAATATATGTTAATATAGTTGGTCTTTTCTGTCTTTTTACATTATTACTGTAATGTTAGAATTAAAATTGCCCTACTGGCCATAGCCAACTGCAGTATGGATATGTGTATTCTACCGTATATTTTAATGCTTATAAATATATTCTTTCCATGAGACTGATTCATATTATGTATGGATGGCTTTGTTAATTTAACTGAGTTATATTTGTATACATAACAAGCAGGGTCTAATTTCATTTTACTTTTTGCATAGGCTAAGGTCCAGAATGCATTTCAAGTATTCCTTTCAAATTTTACAGTGTGAGATCATTGTTTTAGTTTTGTTAATCTACTTTTAAAATAAGGCAGTATCAATAAATTTTATGCAGATGCCCCCAGAAAAAAATGAAAACAATAAGCTAAAATTACAAATTGATATGTGGTAATTGGTAATTTTAGTTACCAATGCTGATAAAAAATTGCAATATATACAATTACATTTATCGTCCTTCCTACCATTCTCCATGCTGTAGTATTAGGTTAAATGCTATATGGAAAAGAAAAAGAATATGAGATTTAAACTTTTTCTAGATGTTTATATTACAAATAATTGATTTATAACAAACTTAAAGTATAGTTAATAAAATTCTGTTTTTCCAAAAGTAATATACATTTTAATTATTTTTTTCAGACCTTAAAATAAGAGATAGAAAAAAATGTGGAACAAATCAAACTACAAAGAATCTTTTTTTAAAGTATTCTGAATTAGTTTCATGAGTAGTATAAAAGTCTTTCAGTAAGTATAAATACTCTAGCATTTGTATCTAAAAAAAAATTGGGGCAATTCCAGTTTTAAACCAACTTTAAAAAAAAACTGTTTAAGCTTTCATTAGGCTACATACTAGACCAGTGATGGCGAACCTTTTTTTGCTCAGGTGCCAAAAGGGCGTGCGCGTGCGCAATAGCGTGCATGTGCGTGCCCACACCCATAATGCAATGCTCTCCCCTCACACATGTGCGCACAACCCCCCCGCGCTGCCCCCCCACGCATGCGCACAGGGCTCACTGAAGCCTCCGGAGCCTGTGGATGGCAAAAAATGGATTCCAGCTGATTTTCGGCCTTCCGGAGGGCGGGGGGAGGTAGTTTTCTCCAGCTTCAGGAAAGCCTCCGGAGCCTGTGGGTGGCGAAAAATGGATTCAATGGCCCAACTGGAAGTTGGGCCATTTTTCACCCTCTCCAGGCTTCACTAAAGCCTCCTGAAGCCTTGGGATGGTGAAAAACGTCCCAACAGCCCAACCAGAAGTTCGTTTCCGAACTTCCGGTTGGGCTGTTGGGCCGTTTTTCACCATCCCCAGGCTCCGGAGGCTTTCCTGAAGCCTGGCGAAGGCAAAAATGACCTCCCCCCCCACTCTCCGGAAGGCCGTTTTTCACCCTCCCCAGGCTTCAGGAAAGCCTCCTGAAGCCTGGGGAGGGTGAAAAACGTCCCAACAGCCCAACCAGAAGTTCGTTTCCGAACTTCCGGTTGGGCTGTTGGGCCGCGTGCCACCTGTGGCATGCGTGCCATAGGTTCGCCATCACAGTACTAGACAAAGAATTCCAGGGCAGTAAGAAGGAATAGTTGGTTTTTATTTAAACTCTACGTTTACTTCAATGGCTTAAAGATGGAATCTGGAAAGAAATAGGTCAGTTATGCCCAAATCAGATCTCGATTGGTTTGAAAGAAGACTTAAGACTATTCCCCAGGACTGTCAGGATGAGAAGGAGGGATAGGAGGAGTGATTTTGATATATTCAAATACACAAACTTGATATATTGTTGTTGTTAGTTGCGAAGTCGTGTCTGACCCATCGCGACCCCATAGACAACATTCCTCAGGCATTCCTGTCCTCTACCATCCACCGGAGTCCATTTAAGATCACGCCGACTGCTTCAGTGACTCTATCCAGCCACCTCATTCTCTGTTGTACCCTTCTTCTTTTGCCCTCAATCATTCCCAGCATTAGGCTCTTCTCCAGTGAGTCCTTCCTTCTCATTAGGTGGCCAAAGTATTTGAGTTTCAGCTTCAGGATCTGGCCTTCTAATGAGCAGTCATGGTTGATCTCCTCTAGGACTGACCGGTTTGATCGCCTTGCAGTCCAAGGGACTTGCAGGAGTCTTCTCCAGCACCATAGTTCAAAGGCCTTTCTTATGGTCCAACTTTCACAGTCATACATTGCAACTGGGAAAACCATAGACTTGACTATACGCACTTTTGTTGGCAGGGTGATGTTTCTGCTTTTTAGTATGCTGTCTAGATTTGCCATAGCTTTCCTCCCCAGGAGCAAGCGTCTTTTAATTTCTTGGCTGCAGTCCCCATCTGTAGTGATCTTGGAGCCCAGGAAAATAAAATCTGTCACTACCTCCATTTCTTCCCCATCTATTTGCCAGGAATTGAGAGGGCCAGATGCCATGATCTTAATTTTCTTAATGTTGAATTTCAAGCCAACTTTTGCACTCTCCTTCATCACCCGCATTAAGAGGCTCTTTAGTTCCTCTTCACTTTCTGCCATTAGAGTGGTATCATCTGCATATCTGAGGTTGTTGATATTTCTCCCGGCAATCTTAATTCCAACTTGTGATTTATCTAGCCCTGCCTTTCTCATGATGTGCTCTGCATATAAGTTAAATAGGCAGGGTGACAGTATACAGTCTTGCCAAACTCCTTTCCCAATTTTGAACCAATCAGTGGTTCGTGTCCAGTTCTCACTGTTGATTCTTGACCCGCATATAGGTTTCTCAAGAGACAAATAAGATGGTCTGGTACTCCCATCTCTTTAAGAACTTGCCACATATGTTGGCAATTTGATCTTTAGTTCCTCTGCCTCTTCGAAATCCTGCCTGTACTTCTGGTAGTTCTCGATCCACATACTGCTGGACCCTAACTTGTAGGATTTTGAGCATAACTTTACTAGCATGTGAAATGAGTGCAATGGTGCAGGAGTTTGAACATTCTTTGGCATTGCCCTTCTTTGGAATTTGAATGTAAACTGACCTTTTCCAATCCTGTGACCACTGTTGAGTTTTCCAAATTTGCTGGCAAATTGAGTGTAGCACTTTTACTGAATCGTCTTTTAAGATTTTGAATAGCTCAGCTGGAATACTGTCACCTCCACTAGCTTTGTTGTTGCTCAGATTTCCTAAGGTCCATTTGACTTCACATTCCAGGATGTCTGGCTCGAGGTCAGTGACCACCCCATCGTGGTTATCAGGGACGTTAAGCTCGTTCTTGTATAGTTCTTCTGTGTAATTTTGCCACCTCTTCTTAATCTCTTCTGCCTCTGTTAGGTCCCTGCCATTTTGGTCCTTTATCATGCCCATCTTTGCATGAAACATTCCCGTCATATCTCCAATTTTCTTGAGGAGATCTCTGGTCCTCCCTATTCTATTGTTTTCTTCTATTTCTTTGCACTGTTTGTTTAAGAAGGCATTCTTATCTCTTCTAGCTATTGTTTAGAATTCTGCATTCAATTGGGTATATCTTTCTCTTTCTCCCTTGCCTTTCGCTTCCCTTCTTTCCTCAGCTATACAGACTCCAGCTATTATCCACATATTAATAACATGCACTTAAATAAGCAATATTTTTGGGAATTAATGTCACTTTTAAATCATAAGAAGTATTTGTTTAACATTTCTTATCAATGGAACGAGACTTGAGAACCTAGAATTGACGGAATGCTATACAATAGTAGACCTAATGAGATGGGATATGTGAAATGTATGAGTGAAGTATGAATGAACAGAAGACTTGTATCCACACTAATTGAAAAAAATAGGTAAGAGGAAGCTGTTCTGACAACTTGAGATAGGCTAACTACATCTTATATAACAGACTCAAGAAACCTGGAAGAACAATTTGATGTGCAGTCAACACCTGGAACTGGAACATCACTGCCACCCCGCCATTATGGAGCACAGCAGCTAATTTGAGGCATAAGATCATGGATAAACTAGCTACAGTCAATTCTCAAAACTGGTTACAAAGGCTTAATGAAGGAGTACCATCAGACAGTACAGTATGCTCGAAGATGTTAATATCTTGTACGTAGTATAGATATGGTGTACCTCAAAGGTAGAAAATTAAACTTTTTCTAGTTAATGGCATAACCAGAGTATAAACTATATTGCTGTACAACTTCAATAAGCTTTGATAATGTCATTGCATAATTATTTAGAATAGCCATATCAGCATCATATAAGAACAATTTATATTCAATGCCAAATGCCACTATACTTTTAATATCTTGAAACAGTCTAATAGAAAGAACCAAAAATTCAAGAACCAAACTGAAGATTAAAGGAAACAAGAGACAGCCCATAAATTATATGCCACAATATAATTTCATAGGTTGAGAGAAACATCCATTTGTAATAATTCTAGCTACTGAGGAATGATACCAAATTGAAATCCAGTGACAAAAATTTTAGTAGAATCTTGTAATTCTTAGAAAGTCACTTTATAAATTCAATCTGAACTCATAGTGATGGCTTGTTCAGTGTCCAGTGAAATTAGAATAGCTGATTGCAATCTATCTGCTGTGATACCTACCATATGAATAACTAGGCAGACATTGTCAAGTGCATATCAATTTTTTTTAGTAAATCCAGACTGAGATGGCTAGATTCTAGATGAATTACCTTCTGTAACTATGGTGACTGTTGCAGTTAATATTTTAGTACTTATACATAAATATTGGTCTATAACTTACATATCTAGCAGGGTCTTTTTAGACTTAAATATTGCTGTAAGCCTCATAAAAATAAATGAAATATAGGCAAATGAAAACATCTGGTGTAGATTTAAGAATATAAATGCCAAGTTTCTGAAAATTCTGTACCATTCAACTGGAAATTCAGTCTTTCCCGTGTTCATAGATTGAATTGTCTCTGTAATTTCTTGAAATGTAAGTGTTGTGCCAGTTTATTTTTATCCTCTTGGGAAATCTTTTCCATTTCAATAATTTCCAGAAAATTAATATTTTGCTGCTCAGTTACAGAATTCTGAAATTTGTGTAATTGATTATAAAAATCATAAAACCAATCATTAATATACTCTGAGTAAATAGCTGTCCATTGTTATTCTGAATTCCAGATATAGAATTATGTTGTTGTGGTTGTTGCTGTGGTTTCAAATGATAAATGACAAACTCTCCACCTTTCTCACCTGATTTCCAGTAGTGTTGATTAAAACATTTCAAAGAATATTCAAATTGTTCTGACTGTAGTAGCTGCAGTTTAAATTTTGCTGCTATTAATATTTGATATGATTCATCTGTGGGGTTTCTGGCATATAACAAGAGTGAGTCTTCAACCATCTTTTGCAGCTGCATAACAACACAGTCTCAAATTCTCTTTTTTTTGCTAAGGCAAAAGTGATAATAGATCCCCAGATGGATGCATTCAATGCAACCCAGAAATGTATTGGTAGAGCATCAATTTGTTTCTTCCTTATTATTATTTTAATTCTTAAATATATTTTCTGTATCAGGTAATTGCAACATAAAACCAAGACATATATAAAAAACCAAAAAATTGTACAAAGTACAAAAAGCAGCTATTACAACATAAATGAAGAGAGGTGCTGCACATGTACAAATTTATCTGATATGTAAAATATGCCATATTAATAATTATTGCTATTGAGTAAACCAGTACAAATTTGATTAAATGGTGTTTTCTGCCTCTGTGTCTCATATTTTAACTTTATCATTTTTTTTCTTAATGTGGCAATTGAAAATACTTTGTTCATTCATATCTCAAATGTCATGTTACCTAGAGTTTTTCAATCTTTGTACAATTATTATTTTGGTTGCTAAAATTAAATAATAAGCGCTTTATTTTTAAGTTTGAGGTTTGGTCCTGTAAATGAATATACTAAGCCTTATTCTGAGAAGTATTCAATTAATTTAGCATTGTTACTTTATGCCAAAAATATATAGCTTTATCATATGACCAAACAAAAAAAAGACACTATTTTGACAACCTCCCCAAAATTTGAAAGAATGTTGATGTATACATATGTATGTATATATGTGACAATCAAACTGGAATCCAGCGGCAGTGATATACAGGTAGTCCTCAACTTACCACAGTTCATTTAGTGACTGTTCAAAGTTATAACATCACAGAAAAAGTAACTTATGACCATTTTTCACACTTATGCATTGCAGCATCCCCATTGTCACATGATCAAAATTCAGACAGTTGGCAACTGACTCATATTTATGAGGGTTGCAGTATCCTGGGGTCATGTGATCACATTTTGTGACCTTCTGACAAGCAAAGTCAACGGGAAAATCAGATTCACTTAACAACCATGTTACTAACTTAACAACTGCCATGATTCACTAAACAACTGTGACAAGAAAGGTTGTAAAATGGGGCAAAATTCACTTCACAAATGTCTTGCTTAGCAACAGGGGTGAAATGTGAAATTTTCCCCTACCAGTTCTGTGGGTGTGGCTTATTTTGTGGGTGTGGCTTAGAGGTCAGGTGGGTGTGACTTCAGGTGGGCGTGGCCATGTGGTCATGTGACTGGGTGGGCGTGACCAATTTAGCAGTCCATTAAACAATACACAGCAGCCCCCTTTTCTGTTCTTCTTTTTATGAATGAAGTTTTTGCTCTAGGGGTGGGGTTTTTTATGGGGGGGGAGAGGTTGGCAATGTCTGGGAAAGGAAAGGCATGCTTTCCACAGGTCTCATGGCTATATTTAAAGGGCCAGCTAATGTCACTGGTGTTGGGAGATTCATTGGTGAGGGGATAGTGACTGGATGTGCGATGTTCACTGGTGCAGTAACTGGAGCTGGTAAATTGACAGGTGGGGTGAGTGTTAATGGAGAACTCATTAGGCTGGAGATGTTAACCGTGCTCAAAACATTGGCTGGGCTTCTCATATTCATTGCAGCAGCCACAATGCGAGGAGCTGCTCCTTTGGTACTAAGTGAATTTTGCCCCATTTAACAACCTTTCTTGCCACAGTTGTTAAGTAAGTCACTGCAGTTGTTAAGTTAATAACACAGTTTTTAAGTTAATAACACAGTTGTTAAGTGAATATGTCAGAAGGTTGCAAAAGTTGATCACATGATCCCTGGACACTGCAACTGTCATAAATATGAACCAGTTGACAAGCATCTGAATTTTGATCATGTGACCATGAGGATGCTGCAATGACTGTAAATTGAAAAGCAGTCATTTCAGTGCCATTGTAACTTTGAATGGTCACTAAATGAACTGTTGTAAATTGAGGACTACCTGTAT
>QLTV01012184.1:4478919-4506029 GCA_003457575.1 Thermophis baileyi | reverse complement strand
TTTTTCTTCTTTTCTTCTTTGCCAAGCGATCTCCCGGATGGAAAGTGAGTCCTGATTTTTTCCTTCTAACACCTCTCTCTTTCTTTCTCTTTCTTTCTCCCTTCCCTTCCCTTCCCCCTCCCTCCGTCCCCCCTCTCTCTTTCTTTCTTTCAGGGGAACCGGCAGGGAAAATAGGCTTTAAAAAGTTTTTTAAAAAAACAGGAAGTGATGATGTTGGGGCAGGTGGGTGGAGCTTCACGCTGACATCCCGGTTCTCCGAACCAGCTGCTGCAATCGTTACCTATTCGCCCGAACTGGGCCGAACCGGGAGGATTTCACCCCTGCTTAGCAACATAAATTTTGGGCTCAATTGTGGTCGTAAGTCAAGAACTACCTGTATAACCTTCCACTTCAGTTCTTGCATTTGCATTTACAAAACTGGAGTTATATCTTTGGACTTACCTATTGTCAAGTGTTAAATACTATAAGCCAACAATTGGTGTTAAATTTCTGATTTGGGCAACTTGGAATATATACCTTTAGTTCGATGGAAAATATTAGGATCTAAATATAGTAAAATCTGGTATCTCTGAAAACAATTAAATCAATGAGTAAGTTATGGAAGGTAATGTCTAATAAAAAAAATTGACCCTTCTCCCAGGCCAAATTACTTTATGGATAAACTCAAGTTTGAAAATTGGCAAAAAGATAGTTATATATCTATAAAAAAGGATGGAAATAGGATATTGATTTTGGACCAACTGATAGATGATGAAGATGAATTATTAACTACGTTAAAAAATAAATATCATCTACCAGATAAAACCTAATGGCAATATCTACAATTACAACATTTGTTAACAGCATTGTTTGGATCAGCAGCATTTTCAAATTCTGAGTACCTGAGATACTAGAAAAATTAGTTAAATTCTTTAAAATTCAAAATTCACCTACTATTAGTTTTAATATACATTTATTATCAATAAATCAATATATTAATAAATCAATATATTATGCAGATGTTAAGAAATAAATCGAATAAGGAATTAGAGATTCCTATATAGCTTCAACAATGGCCAAGTTTTTTAACTTCGATATCAAGAATATTAATGGACCTCAAATTATAACTTATACAATAAAAATTATATTTAGAATTCATTGCACTCCATTACAGTTGTATAGAAAAGGAGTCAAAAGGAGCATTTTGTTGGAGATGTAATAAGGATAATGTTTCTTTATAACTCATGTTTCTAGTGTTCTATACTAATCATGTTTGAGAGAAAGTTGGATTATATAAATGTGACTGTGGTAAAATCTAAAATTCTCAGAGAATTCTTTATTTTTATATAAAATTTAAAACTATTTTTCTATGTCTTGATTCCCAGAAATGGAGGGAAATGACCTAAGGCAGTGATCTAAGCCAAACTAGAGGTTTAAAATGGAATTATCTTTTTCCTTTTCATACTAGCACATTTCTTCCTTCCTTCCTTCCTTCCTTCCTTCCTTCCTTCCTTCCTTCCCATTATTATTTTTTTTTTAATTTAGATCCATATTCACAATTTCAGTTTTGAGTTTATTGAGTGAAAGGGGCCACACATTTATCTTTCCAGTATTGCAATATCAGTCTTTTGGCCATAATAAAGGCACAGAGAATCCATTTAATTTGTCTGGTTGTCATATTCCATGTAGTTGGTATGTAGATCAAGAGAATATTATTCTATTCTATATACCGGTAGTAGCAAGGACTATTTTTTTAAAGGCCAAAAAAGAGACAAATATTTACTCATTATGAGGTCTGAATGAAAAGTAATACCTCCACCATTAGATGGCAACACTGATACGTTCATTAGTATCTGCTCTAGTATTAAAATTGGCAAGTTCCTATGAGAAAAGGTTGTGTTGTCATTGTTTGTGAAATGAAAGGCTGCAATAATCTTATTCATGCTTTTTAAGCATAGTACCATGATTGAATTTTTGACTGCGGAAGGAGTCCTATCAACTGAAATTCACTAGCAGATGGAGGTGCTTTATGATAATGCTGTGTTGGCAAGAGTACTGTGTGTCACTGGGCCAAAAAATGTAAAGATGCTCAACTGGGAATTATAGAATTGTGTGATCAAGAGCAAAGTGGATGACCTGTGACGGCAACTGTCGAGTTTCATATGAGAAAGATTGCCTTTCCCTCTTTATTTGGGATTTCAGTAAAATGTATAAACTGATCCAGCCTTTCTTTTTCTCCAATCTCTGGAGTGGAGCTCTTTGCTTGGGATGACAAGGGGAAATAAGAAGGGGAGTTTTATTGTTAAAATAATGATATATACAAATGACTTAAAGCAAAGTCAGAGTTTGGGCATTAACTGCTCATTATTCGGCTATGTGTATGAGAGATTCTAGAGGGAAAGACAAAATCAAACAGTATATAAAAAGAGTTAATAAAGGTTTAGAATTTAGTGTTAGAATATTTTATACTCTATAGAATAGGCTCATTTAAAGAAAAAGACTTAAAAAAAAAAAAGCTGTGAAGAATTTTTTTTGTCTTTTGTCTTTATTAACAAATATATCCAGAAGCTGAAAGCAATAATATGTTCCACATTTACAAATTATCGATTTATAAAGTTCCATACATTTTACATTCATAACAGGTGGGGAATATTTTATTAAAATATACAGGATTTCTCCAGTGAATAATAATATCACCAAACTTCAAAATGTATTTAATTTTGAAAAATATTCATAATTAATTTTTATGGACTCACTTTTGTAATATCCTGTTTATTTACTTGCAAGTAGTCCATTAAGAGTTTAAAGAAATAACTCTGATTCCAATCCATTATATAGTATCTCATACACATAAAACTCATGAAATTTAGTCCAACATACCTAAACATGAAAACAATTGCATCATATAAAATATTAAAAAAGGCTCTTGACAGCAAGATGGGTGGCATATAAACTCAACATATAAATAAATAAAAGTAACTTAATTAATTAATTAAATTAATACATTGATGAGTACTTTTATACATAGCATTGGCAGTCAAAACCATTGTGACATAAACTTAAGTAAATCCATTATATGTTATATATTGTCATTATAATGTTTTTAGGATTCAAAATTCTTGCTAGATCATCTTATTTTGTCTTCCAGATAAAAGCTTCTAGGCAACTTCTATTGATTGAAATGAAGTTGCTTTTTTTGGCTTTATACCTTTTTAAATAAAATGAATGCATTAATAATGAATGCATTCTGCTGGAATATGCAAGTGTTTGATTAACCCAGAAGGGATTTTACTTCTAAATGCATGTCAGACTGAAAATTTGTTATGAGATGACATAAATGAATGAGAATCCTTCAAAATACTCCATATACCAAGAATTTACCTAGAGAAACACTTAAATCTTTTTCTTAAATTGTTACAATTCTAAGAATTTTTTTAACATTACATTCATAAAAATGTAAATTGAGAAAAGGCAAGCTATGTTTCATTAGCTTTACTTGATTTTTCTATTCTAGCACAGAGCAAGGACTCATGATTATAATATATAATACAGGAATAGGTGATTGAGACAGTATAGAAATGTAAGTAAATAAATATATGAATAAACATTAAAACTAAAATGTAATAACATAATAAAACATTTGTTCATGAAATGTTTATTCAACTTCAGCAGAATATCATATGTTATAATGTAGCTGAGTGTTTCTCAGTGTCTCACTATTGATAAATATTCCTAGAACTTTGTTGATTCTAAATATAGCGGAAACAAAATGACCTCCAGATGCTTTCTGGAATAGAGATTCATAGGCAGTGAAGTCATTTAATAGACCTCATATGGAATGGATACCTACTTCAAGCATAAATCTAGCGTTAAAATATTTTATTAAGTCTTATTGATTTTGGAAGGAAATTAAGGGCATACATTTATCTCATTGAAGTCAAGGGGATATCTTTTTAGATACTGTATTTTTCGGACTATAAGATGCTCCGGACTATAAGACGCACCTGGCTTTTGGAGTGGAAAACAAGAAAAAAAAATCTGCCTCTGCCTCCCAGCATCCATCCAGTATTCATCTGGCCCGTTCGCTGCGGCCTGTTTGCTACCGTCCATTCACCATGGCCAGTTCGCCACGGCCCGTTCACCACAGCCTGTTCACCACCCGTTCACCATGGCCTATTCGCCGCCACTGTGGCCTGTTTGCCATGGCCCGTCCCCCGCCACCACCGCAGCCTGTTTGCCACGGCCCATTCGCCACTGTGGCCCGTTTGCTGTGGCGGCGCTGGCCCGTTCACCGTGGCCATTTGCTGCTGCCACAGCCCATTTGCCATGGCCCATTCGCCATGGCCCATTTGCCACGGCCCATTTGCCGTGTCCTGTTTGCTGTGTCCCGCTCACCACCACCCATTCACCGCTGCCACCCATTTGCCACCGCCGCCCGTTTGCTGCTACCACCTGTTTGCCACCATCGCTGCCCCTTCGCCACCGCGGCCCATTCTAGAACAGCTGATCAGCACCGGACCAAACCCCCCGCCACAATATTCGCTGTATAAGACGCACAGACATTTCCACCCACTTTTTTGCGGGGGAAAAGTGTGTCTTATACTGTGAATAATACGGTAGTTTCCTTACTTCGCTAATACTTTTCCAATAGGCTGAAATCATATCTGAGAAGGTATGGAAAATCAACTAGATTGAGAGATTTTGGATTGCCAAAACGAACCAGAGATTTTTGACTAGACCTGGATTTTCTGCTTACAAATTTCTGCTTTGAATAGAGTAGATTGATGTTAGACGTTTATTGTTTAAATAGTGAAAGTAGTTGATTCACAAAGGGCATTTTCTTTCCATTAGTTTTTGGAATGAATGAAACAGAAATATGAATAGTAACAGGAAAGAATCAGTATTGCCATGAAATGAAGGTGTATTGCCAAGGAGTAAATTCCATTGAACTTAATAAAACTTATTTTTGGTAAAGAGGATTTCACAATTAATGAGGGGTCTGGAGGCCAAAACATATAAATAATGATTGCTGGAATTGGGTATGTCTAGTTTAATGAAAAGAAGGATTAGGAGTGACATGATAGCAGTGTTCCAATATCTAAGGGGTTGCCACAAAGAAGAGGGAGTCAAGCTATTCTCCAAAGCACCTGAAGGCTGGTCAAGAAGCAATGGATGGAAACTAATCAAGGAGAGAAGCAACCTAAAACTAAGAAGAAATTTCCTGACAGAACAATTAATCAGTGGAACAACTTGTCTTCAGAAGATTTAGTCTTAGTTTAATCAGGTTATACCCATACTCCAGAAGTTGTGAATGCTCGAACACTGGAATTTTTTAAAGAAGAGATTGGACAGCCATTTGTCTGAAATGGTATAAGGTTTCCTGCCTGAGCAGGGGGTTGGAATAGAAGATCTCTAAGGTCCCTTCCAACTCTGTTATTCTGTTCTGTTCTATATTCTATTCTATTCTATTCTATTCTATTCTATTCTATTCTATTCTATTCTATTCTATTCTATTCTATTCTATTCTATTCCATTCCATTCATTCCATGCCATGTTATTCTATTCTATTCTATTCTATTCTAAACCACACCACACCCCCCCCCATACCATACCCCCCCCCACACCACACCATACCATACACCATACCATACCATACCATACACCATACCATACACCATACCATACCATACCATACCATACCATACCATACCATACCATACCATACCATACCATACCATACCATACCATACCATACCATACCATACCATACCATACCATACCATACCATACCATACCATACCATACCATACCATACCATAAAAAAACTGGTAGTAAAGTAGGATTATATAATAAAATTCTTGGCCTTGGCCCTTTTCAAGCTTGCTGTTGTACTCTACTCTACTCTACTCTACTCAACTCTACTCTACTCTACTCTACTCTACTCTACTCTACTCTACTCTACTCTACTCTACTCATTACTAAAAAAAAACTTGTAGTGAAGTAGGATTATATAATAAAATTCTTGGCCGTGGCCCTTTTCAAACTTGCTGTTGTAGACTAGATCTTGCACCATCAATCAGTGAACCACATCAAGAGTGAAGGACTGGAAAATGAATGGGACAATATCATGGTCCAAACCAAACTTGGCTGAAAATGTCACTAAGATCAAATGCTGTCCTTGTATTACTTTCACTATATAGTTATTATATCCATGTGTGTGTGTGTGAGAAAGAAACAAATTTCCCTGTCACCAAAAAAGGAGTAAAATGTCACTAAAAAGTGGATTCCCATCCACTTCAGCTTTATTTTAATAGTAATCTCTCAAAGCAGTTCTTTTTTTTTTACACATAATTAAAAGCTGGGTCACATTAAAAATTGGTAGTACATTCATGGACAGACAGGGAGGATTTATCTCAGAATTATGACAAAAAAGGTGTTGTGTGTGTTTAATATATCGCATATTAATAAATGTGAACTTTATAGACTGAGACAACTTGTAGTAGAACCAGAAGAACCATAAACCATTCCAAACTGGATTTTTTCTGCCTGTCATTACGGAGGTGGTTCTTCTATTTAAGTTCCTTTTTCAAGAGCTGTACTTAGACCAGAAAGGGATGTTAGATGGTTGCCTATTATTTCCTTCTTAGTTTAAAGTACTCCTTCCTTGTAATAATCTATTACGGTACTAAGTATGCCACTTTATATACAGTAGGTCTGTGATGGTGAACCTATGGCATGTGTGCCACAGGTGGCACGCAGAGCCCTCTCTGCGGGCACGCCAGCCGTCGCCCCAGCCCAGCTCCACCGTGCATGTGTGTGTGCCAGCTGGTCTTTGGGTCTGCTGCTCAGGCGTGTGGGGTGAGGTGCATGCGGAAGACCTATGTGCGCATGTGTGGGGGCATGGCACATGTGCAGGAGGCGCTCGCATTGCATTTTGGGGGTTCGTGTCCCCCTGCACCCCTTTTTGGGCCTGGAAAGCCTCCTGCACCAACCTGGAAGCCAAAAATGGGTGAGGGGGGCGGGGCGCATGCACGGGGGACACGTATGTGCAGGGGGTGCTCGCATTGCATTTTGGGGTTTTGGGCACGTGCTTTGGGCACTCGGCACCAAAAAGGTTAGCCATCAGTGATATAGGTATTATATATCACATTATTTGAAATTTGATTTGTTACAGGATTGATTTGTTTGCTTGAAAGATGCAAATGAGTGATCTTTTCAGACAATGAAATAAAGCTAACCAATGTAAGTACTATATACTGTACTAGAATTTTCAGTATATGAAATTTGATGTACACTGCACTATATTTACATTGAGGATGCTGTGAAAAGCAGCCTTTGTTCTTTTTTGTATGGAAATGGATTTTATTTAAAAGAAAGAATTTTAAAAATCCTAGTGTAGAAGTGGGAGCAGAGAATTGGAAATAGAATCAAAAGTTCTCTATATCAGGCTGTTTATTATTACTTCACTTTATGTGACAAATTTAAGTTTTCTTGTAGCAGCAATTTATTTATTTATTTTACTTCTTTCTTGAGCTGTTTAAAATTTTAATGTAGTCAAGATACATAGTCTATGCTTTATAATGCAAATTTGGAAAGCTACTAATTTGGAGGTTGACCCTTAAAATATTTATTGGAATGTAAACATAAGTATTTAACTTATTCATAATGCCACCCTGACTTTCTTCAATGTATGTATGCACATTTCTTCACTTGAGTTACAGCAGAACTGAACTAGATGCAGACTAGTCTACATCAAATGTATGTGTATTTAAATTTGTTGTTGTCCAGTAGATACAACAGAATTAATGAGCTTTAGGGAATAATCTTGAGTTCTCAAAAACCATGGATAAATGTTTAAAACAGTGAACCTCTCTAAAATAGGATGAGATTTGCTATAAGATACCTTCTCACTGCAATAACATAAAATTCTTCCATGCTTCTGATGGTATATTTTGCAAGGAGCAAGGAAGATGTGCCATGCCTAGATCAAACTCTTATCCTAGTTTATGCTCTTTAAAATGGTAGAATGCCCAGACCTTAGCTATCAGCCAATATCAAACTAAAAGGATAAATATCATAATACGACAAAGCACATTATTCAGCAGTGCCTTTGTAATATCACACAGAAAAGCGTAGAGATTTAGGTGTAGTCTCCTAATGTAATATCATCTTTTCTACTGAAGTTAGAAAAGATGAAGCCACTTTTGATCTTTTTCATTCTACAATACGCTGTGCAGACAATTAAGAATGAAGACATTATAGTCCTTTGGGATGGCATTCCCAGGAGAAAGCACTTTCTTGGGAGGGAAATTAGAAGATGAAATCAAAATTCTTGCACTTACTCGAGCCTTTAAAATTTCTTCCAAATGTGAGAAATGTCTTGTATCAGCTCCCCACTCTGGAAAAATTTTTGAATTGGCTATTCAATAAATTCTAACCCCCTTATCCCTTTACTTCCCCAAAACCAGAAGAATATTTCAACTGGTTCTGATCTAAATAGCTTTCTACAATTGGGAGTAGTGGAAGGTGGAGATCCAAGGGAAGAGGAAGGAAGGAGAGTTAACATCTCTTATGGACAAGAGACTTCATCCATCAATGCAATATGTGGAAAACCATGTAATTGCTTTATCTTTGGCAATAATTCAGGGTACCAATTTCAGTTTGCCTAGGATAATAAAAGTATCTAGTATGTTTCTGGATATAGATATAACTAATCATAATACAATTATAGGTGCCTATTCAATTTATCTTCTTGCACTATTCAGATAACATCTTTACAGTGAATCACATCACATTTATAAAGTATTGCAATCTAGCTTAGTCAACATTGATAATCAATATGCCATTTGGGTATGGACGTTTTATGATTCTGCACACTGTATCATGTACAGTTGCATCCTTAGAGGCTAAAACTGGGAAATCTGTTCACATTATACTTATGTGATTTATCACTTTGCAGATTACCGTAGTACTATGTGAATTTTGAATTATTGAATGTTTTATTATTCATAAAGATTGCAAACAATGTCTACATCAATGAATATTATAGTTTAAAACAATATAATATATGTTTTCCCACTGTATAATTATATAAAATTATAAATTATATATTTGTAATGAATTTTAACATAGTAGAATAGTAAAGTAACCTTGCTTTTAACCAGTTGATAAAACAAAGCACATAAAAAACCTACCTAATTTTTATTCTATAACATGTAGGGTTGCATAACTAATTATTTTTCAAATATTAAATGCTAAAATGCTTTGCCCCATCACATCAGCCTGTCCCACTCGTTTGGCAGGGAGGGTATGCTATGGACCTTGTCAAAGAATTTTGACTGGTGGGGTCAAGGAAGAGGGCCTTTTACTTGCCCCTACTTTGTGGAACATCTTACCTGCACAGGAGAGGAAAGCCCCCAATCTTTTCGCCTTCCGCAAAGAGGTCAAAACCAGGCTGTATATCCTTGCATGGAGGACACCGGGGACAACACAGACATGGGGCTGGTTAGCCCCCATGAGAAATCCCCCCTTGCCTGTACTAATAATTCCTAAACTCCCCATCTTGGAACCCTCCATCTTTTGTAATTTTATAATGTTTTACATTTTTTAAAATTTTAATCTTAAATTATTCAGTCTTTAATGTTTTATTACATTGATTAAATTGTATATCACCCAGAGCCAATCTGAAAAGGAGAAGGGCAGTTAAGAACTTGGATGGATGGATGGATGGATGGGTGATAGATAGATAGATAGATAGATAGATAGATAGATAGATAGATAGATAGATAGATAGATAGATAGATAGATAGATAGATAGACAGACAGACAGACAGACAGACAGACAGACAACTGAAAAACAGATACTGAATAGGCTTTTTACACTTAGAGGCAATTCTGTACATTTAAGAATTTATTTCAACAAGTACTTCATAAAAATAAATATTTATATACAATACACAATAAGCATATCATTTCATACTTAGCATAGTGACTTACAGAAGTGTTATATGTACAGTATGAATATATATGTAAGAATGTATATATGTATGTATGTATGCATATGTGTGTGTATACCTGCACATATGGATATCTATCTATAATCTATTTATCTAAAAATCTATCTAGCCATTCAGTTCAGTTTAATTTTATTCCACACTGGAGAGTTGACTATTCAATAAATAATAATAATTCATGATTACTAATTATAATTTAATAGTTTAATGTATGTTATAATATCTTAACTATTAATATTAATAATTAAACATAATTAATTACAAAAACCTCACTGCTTGTAATCACAAATATACTATGAGGATACATTATAATATCTTATGTTCTTTGGAGGAATGTGATGTGTATGAAGGCTAACTCCAGCTAAAGAACTGGCAGCTATAATTTCACATTATTGTGTAAATAACAACAACAACAATAATAATATTGTTTAAAACAGCATATTTTATCAAGCTAAATTAGAATACTGATGTCTCCCCAAAAATATTATTCAGAAAATTAAGTGAACAGACTCTAAGGGTGCAATAATTTTAAAATGCATAGAAGCTATATTCGAAGAAATTTTTTCTTCATACATAAGCAGTTTCATAATGTGATTAAGATCACTCAGTTGGATATACTCTTTAAAAGGAATCAACTTTTACTGAACAAAAACTGTTATGTATTATACCTGTTTAGTGCTATTAGTAAGATAGCCAGATTCTATTGAGTCATCTTGCGCTATGGATAGAGGAAACTGCTACAGTATTTTTGTTTCACAATATGCTTGAAAGTATTTTACATCAGAAAATAACTGTGCCATAAAATTTAATGAAGAGGAAAATAAAACTTTGTAAAAGCCAGGCATTTAAAAAATTCTTTTCCTAATGCCAAGTGCATCATTCTTTGAAATGTTGAAATGACCTTCATACTGCTTGTGAGCAAGTTTTAAAATAAGAAAACTGAATTAAAGCAGACAACTGTCACACTTCTGGTGTTACATGTACCAATATGACCTTTGAGTGCTGTTTATTAAAGGAATAGTGGTAACACATGCATGAAAATAGTTGTAAACATATACTGTGGATAAACATTAGCCTTTCAGACTGGAGAAAAGGATAAAACAGAACAATACAAAGAAGTGGGAAAATCCCAAAATGAAGAGAGCATAATTAAACAATGCACTACCAAACAATACACTGACAATTTTGAAAGGGAATTGGACCAATTCATGGAAGTTAAGGCTAACGAAGGCCATTAACAAAGATTACTGCCCCTGACCTCAATACCTTTTGGTTTGGATCAGGGGTGGGTTCTAACTTACCTCGCTGCCGGTTGGCTTCCTCCCGTGCCATGTGGCTGCGCACGCATTGCATGCCGTGTGGCTGCGCCGCGCGGGCACGTGGGTGCGCATGCACAGTGCCGAAAATTTGCAAAAAATTCCAAAAAAACCCACACCCGAAAACAAGATGGTGGCACATGCGCAGTGCCAGGGACTCGGCTTCTGCGCATGCGTAGAAGAAAAAAAAATAGTAAAAAATCCCCCCCCCCCAAAAAATCCCCCCCAAATAATCCAAAAATAAGATGGCGGCATCCATGGACCGGCACCGACAGAACCGGCTCCGTGACGTCACCAGCGGTTTGCTACCAGTTCTATAGAACTGGTGCGAACCGGGAGGAACCTACCTCTGGTTTGGATGGCTACCAAAGCTACTTTTGAGCCCCCATAGACATTTGTTGTTATAAATGAGATCAGAGACTGAAACAAACAAATTAAGGGCCATAATATTTATTGATTTACTGATATTGTTTATTTATTAAAACATAGCTGCTCTTCTCATTGATGTGACTCTGGGTAGCTGATAACACATTAAAACAATAAAAAGAACAATATCAATGCAATATAAAGAACCTACAATAGATGCAGAGAATAAAGCCTGAACAATTGGTAGGACAATGACAATGCCCAGATGTTGACAAATTGTTGGCAATTGACAAATGTCAGTTGTTCTGAAGACAATTTCTGCAGTTTTAAGCTGTATTCTTTTCCATTCATGTGTGTAGATACAAGTGGCAATTATTCCAACACATCCAGAAGTTACATATCTTATATGTTACATAAAGGTAATTTGTTTTTATGATGCAATTATTGATTGGTATCAGGTGTCAACTTTGGATTTAACTACATATCTTAGATCAGTATTTCTTAACTTTTGCAACTTTTAAGATTTGTGGACTTCAGCTCTCAGAATTACTCAGACAGCAGGAAATCTTCATATCCTAAAGTTGCCAAAGTTGAAAAAATTGCCTTAGACTAACTGAATGTATAAACATTTTCAGTCGATGTACTTTGTTCTGAATGGCTGTGTAAAGAGACATTCTTTTGGTGGTTTCCTGCTTCCCTAAAGGCAGATGAATCCAGGTCAGTTCCAGGCAATTCTGAGATATATTTTCTCAAACCTGACCAGCATTTTCATTTATGATCTGGTAGAAGCATGGAATTGCAGTCTTCCATGTGCTTGATATAGTGCACCTAAGAGAATCTTGTCCTGTGTGAAAGTTCATGATGTTCCATGATATAGGAATGATTGTGTGTGCTGAACCCTGATGGTAAGGAGCTTGAACATGGGTCGAAGGTTGAATCTGCTAAGACATTATAAAAATGCCAACTCAAAGTTTATGTTGTAGTATTCGGGAAGGGAAAAGATATTAGTTTTCCCACTGATTGCATATGATTTGAGGCTGTACAGAGAAGATGCCATTATTGCCTTGATGCATTGCACAATCTTTTCGTCACTTTGTTTTTGGAGTCTCCCCAGTCTGTAGTGCTTCAATGTGCTCAGAATTGGTTTAGATTACGATGGGTTACATATGCATTTTACAAAAACCAATAAATTTCCCTGTCTTGGCATGCCAATTGGTGAGAGTTTATACATACATGGCCTCTATAGCTATAGTTCTTTTTAACTCTATATTGGCTTCTTTCAAGTAATCTCAATGCCTCTGAATTATATGTCACAACACTGTTGCAGAACAAAGATGGCAACCCCAAAACAATGCCTGCTATCAACAATAGTGACACCCCTATCATTCTAATTTTCACCAGGGGCTTCAGAAACAAAGTCACATTTTTGATTTAGTGGTTAAAAAAAGTTTGATTTGTCAATGGTACTTATGAATATTGCAGTGGATCTTTTCGTGTTGCATGTTATATTTGAATTGAATTAATATGATAAATAAATCTATCAGAATCTTTAAGGTACATTGATTTAACATCTTGTTTCTGCTTACTTGGTTTGATCATAAATGCTTTACAACATATATGAATACAGGAGGGAGATGGCAAAGCAAATGCGTTGAAACATTTGAACAGCTATTAATGGAATTCTTCCCCCAGGTGTATTCCCAGCTCTCTGTATGGCTCTGCTGAGCTTGGTTAGTTACACCCCTAGAAATAAAATAATAAAAAAACTAGAGAAAATGAAAGGTTAAACAGGCAGAGGACTAAGTAAAAGATAATGCACACCTACAATAAGCTCAGTCTATTACCCTGATCTTGCAGAACTCACTAGGAAATACTTGTTCTTCACATTTTGAGAAAATGGTTGAGACATCAACATCTTTGTAGGGTTAAGGAAAAAGAAGCACTAGAAAATACAAAATGCTAATAATAAACCAGAGATCCACATTCACTAAAAGAACAATAAATTTTTTTGTTGCTGGCATGTATTACAGAGTAGTGACTCTTTTCACAATAAATTCAAGACATCTCTTATCAGTATTTGTGCTCTCAAATCATGAAACTGTTGGAATTTTGCTTCAGCACTGACATATTGTTTTATTGTGATTTGTAAAGTGCCATATAAATGAGCTAATCTCTATTGTTTCATTTTTTAAAAGATATAACTTATCTTAATTTCTAGTAAGAATACACATCCAGGTGTATTCAAGATGATTGCCTTCATAACATTTAAGGTATGTTAAGGTATTTAAAATATCATATTCACTTTGCTATAGATATTAAAATGTATACTCAGACACATAGGGAAAACAAGTCAAAACTGGGAAATAAAATGAGATTTTTCTTTCCCTTTCCATATTTTGAATAGTATTTGATTACAATCTGGAACTGTGCAAATCCTTCAGAAGAAGGAACACATGAAGCACCTCTCTTGAAATAAACAAAACAGATGTAGTTTTTCAAGGCTTTTTTATTTTCTGTACTGTACAGTAGAATTACATGTTTGGATTTTTGTTTTCTTTTTTACTTCTTGCTTTTGTATAAACAAATGATATTTGTTATAGGTAGCATGTAGGTAGCATGTAGTTGTGGGGGATGTGTATTCATCATCATCATCATCATCATCATCATCATCATCATCATCATCATCATCATCATCATCATCATCACAATAATATGTCATGCCCCACCCCCCAAAAAACTCAGTATCCAACCAATAATGGAGTGACAATTAAAAACATATAAAACAAGACAAGGCAGCTTGGTCAAAAAGAACATTGTCATACCATAAAAACAAAGATTTAAAAAAAAAACATAATAGGGGCTCATCAGGACTGGGCCAGGCCTTGAGGGCTTTCTTGAACCCCATTGGTGCCATGAATTTCTCTGGGAGATGCTGTTCAAGAGGAACAGTAATTAATTATTTGTTTATGGATAAGTCACTAAGAATCTTTTCAGTTGCAGTTTGACAGAAATAAATAGAATGTTTAGCAAATTCTCAGCAAGGAGTAAGGCATGAATACGTGATATCCACTTGACTGTTTAATACTGTATGTTTATGGATAAATATATAAGGAATGCTTATGATGATGTTAAATTTAATTTGGGATGTGATGGTACATGTAGATAACCTTAGATAGATAGATAACCTTTATTGTCAATTTTTACTGTGGGCACATTGGCACACATTAAAATGCCAATTCTGTTGTCTGGTCTCAAAAGTGTACACATACATACCACACATATACACATGCTATATACATATATACATATATACATATATACATATATACATATATACATATATACATATATACATATATACATATATACATATATACATATATACATATATACATATATATATACATATACAATACACACACACACACACACACACACACACAGACACACACAAGGAAGCTTGAAAGTTCACAAGGTTGATACTGTATGGAACAAAACTGGGACTGACTCTGGATATTCTGTTTCGGATACCACAAAGCCTCCTCCTAGAAGGTAACAAGGAAAACAGGTCATGAAGAGGATGTATAATGTCCCAGACAATACTGAGGACCCTGCTCAAGTATCGCTTATATGCTATGTCCTGGATAGATGGAAGTGAGCTGCCAATGATCTTTTCTGCCATCCTCACCATTCTCTGTACTGCCTTCCTGTCTGAAGCAGTAATGCTTCCAAACTGTATGAAGCTTCTGCTATATTCTTCACTAATAACCTGAGTTATTTTAAAGGAATATTAAACAGACTAATGCAGAGCTGTAAAAGAACCTGAAAATTAGTCTATCAAAACTCAAGGTAGTTGTGCTTCATTGGGAACATGAAGAGAACAACTGCAAGTTATAAATAAATATTAAAAAAGCAGAGCAAGCAAAAGAATTTGTGTGTGAATGGAATGTTTATTAAAGATGGGAAAATGGGGATATTTTAGAATGTGCAAATATCAGAAATATAATGGGCGGTATATTGTCTTCTGCAAGAAATAAATGTTTGTTGAAAGGTGTGTTTAAGAATGTGTTCCTGCCTACTTAGAAATGAGAATTGAGTATGATTGCAATAGGAACTTCAGAAGTGTGTGTGTGGTAAAACAAGAAGGGATACAGTCAAGAATGAATGGGTGCTGAATGAATATGGAATGATTATAAAAGTGATTGACCAGAATGAAAGAAATACTAGACGAATTAAATTGCAAATTATTTGAAGGAAGAGTGAAAGGGTTGAGAGGAAGGGGAAGAGTAAGAAAGTTGTAGATAGACAACATTTGCAATGATCTCTAAGACATAAATAGGTAAATACTATTTTTACAATTTTCTATAATATATAAACAGTAAGATCTACGTGCAATACTTTGTAAAGTAGAATAAAGGAGACTGTCTCTGACTTTCTATTTGTGGATTTCTGTGTTATTGCTATTATTTCACTCTTGCTTCTAGAAGATCAGGGCAATTGATTTTTGGCTCTTTCCCTGTCCACTACTGTCCCATGCAGTCCGATTATGAATATCTTGATCCTGACTTTCCTTTACCTCACCTTTGGAAGTCACAGGAAGTATAATATATACTCAGGTGGATCTAGGAAATTTATTTATTTTATAATGTATTTATAATTTCAGCGTTCATGGCTGCCTACTTATACATGACACCCCTAGTTATTAGCTTCCCTGAAAAATATGATCCTCTGATGGGCAAACTGTTGAGTAGGAAAGACAGAACAATAACATACCTGACTTATGACATGCAAAATGAATTGATTAATGTTCTTTTTAACTCTGTCAGGGATGGAATCATAAAATGTATAAAGAAAGGTCAATTTTTCTTTATAATCATGTCCACAACCCAAGATATTATTAAAAAGGTCAGCTTAACTAGGTGATTGACAATGTAACTACAGATAGCCATCAAGTGAGTATTGCCCGAGTATAAAGAGTCCTTCTGTGGCTTTTTGGAAGTAGATCACTCAGGAGCTGTTTGACACATAGAATTTTAAACACCTTTGGAAATAATGGACTGGACACAGCAAAATAGACCAAGGCTATAATGGAACTGGAACTATGAGTGGATGGTAGATTGGTGTCAAAGCTAGAATTATAGCAGATAATCAAGACTTACACACATCCATTGTGCTGCTGACAGTCTCACTTTCATCCAGAACAATGCTACGTGTCAGCTGTTCCAGAAGTGAGAAGTTTCTTTGGAATTGTTGAATGTCTTCACAGTTTTTTGGCCCAGAGTGAATGATGTCATTTATCTTCCCTAATGGTGATATTTCAGTCCAAAATTATACTGAAGGCATTGTGTGTGGCAAGATGGTTAGCACTCTTTGAGACCCCCATCTGCACCCAGTCAGAAATCATTTTACTGAATCCTGTCAGTAAGAAAGACAGAATGTGTTGTTATTGAGGCTATGCAACACACATAAGTAGTGGATGATCTGGTCAACAGATTGCATAATCCAAAGAGAAGAGAAGGGAGAAAAGAAGACCAACCCTTTGTTTGTTCCATGGCCTGCTCCTCACTAGTTTACCTATAGTACATAGAAAAAAAAAACTACTATTGCTTCTGTTAAAATTTAAAATACTTGATTGCTTGCTTAAACTGATGTGAGGTTTAGCATGATTGTACCTGTGCATGCTATTGCATGCAGTTTGCATCAGGGGTGAAATCCAGCAGGTTCTGAAAGGTTCTAGAGAACCGGTAGTGGAAATTTTGAGTAGTTCAGAGAACCGGCAAATACCACCTCTGGCTGGCCCCAGAGTGGGGAGAGAATGGGGATTTTGCAGTATCCTTCCCCTGGAGTGGGGTGGGAATGGAGATTTTGCAGTATCCTTCCCCTGCCATGCCCACCAAGCCACGCCCACCAAGACACACCACGCCCACCAAGCCACGCCCACAGAACCGTTAGTAAAAAAATTGGATTTCACCAGTGGTTTGCATGATATGAGAGGTCCATCTTGTTTTCTTCTATTTTAGTTTCTAACCTGGTTCAGAACGAATATACATGGAGCCAGGAAGCTGACCTTGAAGAAGCAATATAGAAGCCATTGGGGAAACATGCAGAAGAAACGTATTAAATCCAAAAAGACTATGTTATTAAGAGACACAGATTAGTCCTCAGTCTGCCAACTTTTCAAAGAGGGAAAGAAGGAAAGACACTGATAGACTTGCAAGATTCTTTTATTGCAGCCTATCTCAATAAAATATAGTTCTATGGTTGTTGTCCTGATCCTGTCTACTTTGAAAGACTGATAGAAAATGAATGTGATTTTTTTTTTGTTTCTGGTCTGAAAAAAACAACTGTAATGCTATGCACATATGTGTAGACTGAGGGATATTTATAAAATTAATAAATCATTGTTCTGAAAATGTTGGGAAAACCTGGAAACAGTTCATCCCAAAAGTTGCATATCAGTATTTTGAAACACTCATGCGCTCATTATCAACTTCCAACTGACTGAGACAGTTCAAACTAACCATGACACACTGTAATAAGATCTCAGGAGCCCATGGCAGATCCCACACACGTTTCTTAACCACCTTGACCCATCTCTAATGTTAGTTTAAAGTGAAACACTTAGTAGCAGTCTGGATGCCTATTTCTACTTAAATCATTATTTGATGCTGCAGCTGTTGAGCAGCCAAAAATGCCTGACCCAGGTGTAGTGTGTAAACACAGTGGATCAGTTGTCAAACAAATTCTGAACCCAATATTTACTTTTTTATTTAATTGGTATGCAAATGGAGAGACAAGGTAGCATTTGTGCTTGATACAGTTGTCACTTCAAATTCTGGTAACATTCATTATCATGCTTACAGATGTTTTTTTCACACCTAACATCTGCCAATACCACCTAGACCCCAGGAAGTCATCAAATGTGTGCAAACTTCCTTTCTGTCTCGCTCTTGCTCTCTGTTATCTGCTCCATGCACACTAATTTTGTGCATCTGAGGCCTCTGTTTGCCAGAATTATGCCTGCTTCCTAACACCTCTGCCTCCAGAGCTTTAGATTTCAAATTGAACAGACACAGAGCCAATTTATCACAGGATGACATATGTCATGTTCATGGTATAACCAGAGGGACTGCTCTATACACTATATTTATCCTTTTGTTGTCAGCCTGGACAAAGACCACATACTGTAGGTAATAGTTATATTTATAAATCATGGAACATATACTTAACTGATGAAACTATAAACTTGTTTCCTGCAAAACACAGAAGTGGACAACTTTGTTAACGCTTAGGGTTAACAAATGCAACAGTGTGATCCTTATCTTTATGCACTGATAAGCAGTTTGCTGAAACACAAAGCAAAAGGACTCACTAGCAATAGCAATAGCACTTAGACTTATATACCGCTTCATAGTGCTTTTACAGCCCTCTCTAAGCGGTTTACAGAGTCAGCATATTGCTCCCAACAATCTGGGTCCTCATTTTACCCACCTCGGAAGGATGGAAGGCTGAGTCAACCTTGAGCCTGGTGGGATTTGAACCGCCGAACTGCAGCTAGCAGTCAGCTGAAGTAGCCTGCAGTGCTGCACTCTAACCACTGCGCCACCTCGGCTCTTGCACTACTCTCTGTGGGTAGGACAGCATAGCATCCATAGAGTTAAAAAGAACTACTAACTCATTACTTTTCTCCCAAAATAAAATCAATCAATTTCTTCATATCTCCTGTACTTTTCATGTTCCCTTAACAGTAAACAAAATAGCAGTCAAGAAATACACCACAGATTAGCACCTGGCAGAGCAGCCAGGTAGACTTTGGAAAATACTATATATTTAGATGCCATGAGATGTCTATATCTACAAAGATCAGAATATTGCAAGCCATCATATTCCCCAGGACCCTCTATGGAAGCAAAAGTTGGACTTGGAAGAAGTAAATAGGGAAAGTATTGAAGCTTTTGAACATTGGACAAGACTCCTGAGAACCCTGTGAACAACCAAGAAAATAAACCAATGGATCATCAAACGAATCAACCCAGAGTTCTCACATGAGGCACAAATGAGCAAGCTCAACTTATTTTGAACATATCATATGAAGATCTAACTCTCTGGATAAGGTTGTAATGCTGGGAAAGTTAAAGAGCAGAAGATGATGACCAGCAGTAAGATGGATAATGAAGATAAGGGTACAGCTGAAAAACCTGGAAGGCCAGGTTAGGGATAGATCATCATGGAGCAAATCCAATCTATGTGATTACCAAGAACTGACAATGATTTGATTGCCACATCATTCAATTAATTTAATATTCTCTACTATATGCACAGATGGAAAAATTCGACACTTCTTTACTATGAAGGAATTGTTACTGAAGTTGACAAATTTTGCTGAAATAGATAAACTGACTTTAGAGAAAAAACTATGTTTATTGGTGACTAGAAGCTTCTTATGAACTTTTTGCATAACATTGAAAAAAATGAACTTGTGATTTATGGTTTTGATTATTAGGATAGGTTATAGAAAGAGTAATATAATACAATCTTAAAAGAGAGAAGTTAAAGTATTTTCATACTTAAAATTGCTGTGAAGAATAAAGGAAACCACTTCTTTATACCCCTTTTCTTTGTTTTCTATTTTTCCTTCAACTTCTTTCTTTTCTTGCTTTTTCTTTGATTTCTTGCTTTTTCTTTTTTCTTTATATTAATTTGAATTAGTTTTTATCTTCCCATTTAAAAGTTTTAATAAAAATTATATGCAAAAAATCATTCCATTTCATATTCTCGTTAAAGAAGGTATACAAACTGAAGTTCTGGAAGAAGAAATTTTGGACAGCTTTACAGATAAAACGATTCTATCTTCCATTAAAGATGAAAAAAAAAATATAAGGCTTTTAAAATTTTACTAGTAGTAGCCAAAGCTACTTTTTATGGATTCAATTTACCCAGTAATATAATAAAACAAATTAGTGATATATTTCCTTTTCTGTTGCAAACCTTAGACTTTGTGGAGCTACTGGATTAACAGGTCTAGAAGTCGGAACATTGAGAAAAGCTGGCCTGGGCATCATGGAAAGAAATAGGCTGCTAATACATTTGCAGTTGCCATTCATTACAACTGCAGCAGCTGTTGCAAACACTGTAGCAAAACACTTGGGAGAAAATGAGCTACTTCCATTGCTAATATTTAGCTTCACCTTGAGAAACTGAAAACATATGTTTTTCTCTGAGATACAATTTGTGAAATAGTATCTCATCCCTACCCCCAGTAGAGAATTTTGAAGGCCATTTGTACATAGCATTTATCTCTGTGGTATTTCTAGTATGAGGAATGTTCCTTACAGAGAGGACAAGTTGCAGTTGCTGCTTTATACATAACCCGCCTTGGCTTCCAATTTGTTTCTATGCACAATTCAAAGTGCTGGGTATTACCTACTAATACCTAAATCACTTGAGATGAGCTTATTTGAAGGACCATCTTTTCCCACAGGTATCTCTGCCTGTGCTCTGAATTCAGCATATGAGGATCTGCTTCACATTCATCTTAAAAAAAAAAAAAGGCTGGTAAGAATATAAATGGGCCTTTTCCTATTGTATTCCTTGGTTTCATCTCTCCATACAATTTCGGTTGTTTTCCTCCTCCTATTCCTCCTCCTATTGCTTACGGTGATATTAGAACATTGTTGTTTCCTTAGATTGGAACTTTAATTTCTGTCCTGCTGGGTTGTTTTTGATTTAATCCATGGCAGCTGATAACCCAGTGTAGTTGGTTATAGTGAGGACAAGTCAGCTAACAGTTGGTAGAGCTAACTAACAAAACACAGTTGTCTGAATTCATGATTTTTCACTAGAAAAGAAACCAATTTCAGAAAAAAAAAAGATTAATCGATGCTGCATATTTGTTTGGAGATGTATTGTCCATTTACCCATCTTTTATAAACCTCCAGTTTTATACATGGACACATATGAAACTGTGTATACCACAATCAGCTGTACATAAACATGCAGATCAAATGGTCAGAATCATTTGTTGCTGCTGAGGAACAACAGTTTGAAGTGTCCTTTTTGTGAGTGTGGGGCTTGGACACAACTTGTCTAAGAAAATGAGCACAAAATCCATCATCCATACTTATCTTACATAAACACAGCCTCTGTCATATGCACTGACTCCCTGACTCCCCCTAATTATCATTAGATTTACTTTTACTGCATCTGTTGAAGCCGCATCCGGTGGTCATTCAGATTTCAAGCATACTGGCACTATAGGCAGTCTCACTGATTCTTCTAGTGCAAAACATATATGATCTGGTTACTCGGCATGACCAAACCCCCTTACAGATGAAACTTTTGATGTCCTGTTCATATGCTGATGACCTATCACAGACAGTATAGAAGTTCACAATACAACACTGGCAATCAGGAGGAACCCATGAAATTTTATTTAATTTTCTCAATGCATTTCTCAATTGGCATAGACTCACAATACACATATATTTTGGGACCAGGTTATATCAGCTTTAATATCTGGGATGCAAGACACATTCTGTAGGGCTCAAGCCTCAACCACTCATTATTCTTCCGCAAGTGCACCCGCCTTATTTGCTTGCCAAATATGCAGACTGTGCTGATGTGCTTTGAAAAGGAGAAGCAAAGACCAGCTCCCCATTGATTGGATGACTGCACAATCAATCTTATTCCTGGAGCCTAGTTTCCTACAAAACACCACTATCCAATGTCAAATCAAAACTTTCCTGCTAGAAAAAAACTATTGTTTTTCCCCAAAGATTTATGAATCATATTAATTTTGTGGATAACTTTTTATTGTGTAGCAAGATGATTTGCTGATTGAGAAGCTCATCATTTCCTCTGCAAGGGCAAATGTCAATTCCTATGTTGTTTCTTGCCCCCCGCTTATCATTCTTCCAACTTTCTGGCCAGTAATCTCTTTGGACTATTGCATACTCTCCTCCTCACAGACATCTTGGGATCCAGTTCATGGTGCTTTACTGTACATTTTCATGTGTCTGGGGCCAACATGATAGTTGAATGGTTATTAATTGGTTAAGATTCCTCATTTCCCCCCCACCAGACAGCTTATGTGTTCATTTTCTTGCATCATGTTTTATCCAATCGCTTCATCTTTGTCAGAAGTCCAAATTCCAGAGGTTTTTTTGGAAGACTTCAACTTTTGGAATGCAAAGTTCTCCCTGTCCTCTACTCATAATTCATGGTCAGATGAATAAATGAAGAATATAATGTTACGAATGAAGGCAAATATATGTGTCACAGGATAATGTTGCAAGATCCAATCTGGGTCAGTCACTGGGACCCGAGGTTTAGTCTTTCTAGCTTTTGGACTTGTGCTGGAGCCCATCCTCAGGGAACTTCTCTCTCATATTCTGATGAGAAAGAGGCCCCAGCACAAGTTCAAAAGTTGAGAAGACTAAACCTCTGGTCATGGTGATCGATACAGATTGGATCCTGCAGTATAATGTTACCTCAGAGCAGTAGATTTAAATTTTTTTCAGGTCATGGAATTTGTTCATTAAAAACAAAACTCCCAGTGCTCTTGATCAAGATAGGTGGGGTTTATGAATGTCGGGGGGGGGCATTGCAAATGAATGCCCCAAAGAATAGTGTCAAAATGGGAACACTGAGTGTATTTGGGGTTTCCCTCTACTTAATCCCCTGTGGAGATTTCCCCCCCCTTAATCCTGGTAAGGAGAAGGGTGGAAAACACCTGTTTGTAAGTATCCAGAGGGAAAACACACAGACACATGCAGCTTTGCACTTCTGCCTCTTTTATTTCTTCAGGGGTGTTTATAGTAATCTTTCTAAGTAATTGAGTGAGGGAGGAACTCTTTTTACAAGGGACAAAGGCAGAGAGGGAGTAGGGGAAAGTCACTTTGCAAGAGACCAAGGCTTAATCCCCTGTGGAGAATCCCCCACCCCCCTTTGTCCCAGATAAGTTTTTTTCTTTCCTTTACCTGTAACACCTATTCAAATCCTTATCAAACTCTAGGGTTCCATGCAATTCAGTTTGAACCTCCAAACTTAAAATATTTTCATTTTTATCTAAACTATCAACAATAAACTGATCTAATCCTTTAGTATATTAGATTAGTAGATTAGTATATAAAAATCAGAACACCAAATACAAACTGGGTGGATATGACCTCGTAGACAACCCTCACTCTGTCAAGGACCTAGGAGTACTCATTTCAAAAGATCTAAGCCCCAGAGCTCACTGTAACAGCATTGCCAAAAAAGCATTAAGAGTTGTTAACCTAATTTTGCGAAGCTTCTTCTCCAGTAACATTGTACTAATAACCAGGGCATACAAAACCTTTGCCAGACCAATTGTCCAATACAACTCATCTGCCTGGAATCCACACTGTATAACGGACATTAATACAATTGAGCGAGTCCAGAAGTATTTCATGAGAAGAGTACTCCACTCCTCTGCTCACAACAGAATACCTTATGCCACAAGGCTTGAAATTCTGGGCTTAGACAACTTAGAACTACACCGCCTTCGGTCCGACCTAAGCGTAGTTCATAAAATTACCTGCTACAATGTCCTACCTGTCAATGAATACTTCAGCTTCAACCACAACAATACACAAGCACATAATAGATACAATCTTATGGTAAACCGCGGCAAACTTGATTGCAGAAANAGAAGTGTACTCCACTCCTCTGCTCGCAATAAAATACCTTATGCCACCAGACTTGAAATTTTGGACCTGGACAACCTAGAACTATGCTGCCTACGGTCTGACCTAAGCTTAGTACACAAAATCGTCTGCTACAACGTCCTACCTGTCAACAACTTCTTCAGCTTCAACCGCAATAATACACGGGCAAACAATAGATACAAACTCAAAGTAAACCGCTCCAAACTTGATTGCAGAAAATATGACTTCAGCAACAGAAGTCATGCCTGGAATGCACTACCTGACTCTGTTGTTACATCCTCAAATCCCCAAAACTTTAACCTTAAACTGTCTACTGTGGACCTCACCTCATTCCTAAGAAGTCTGTAAGGGGGCGTGCATAAGCGCACCAGTGTGCCTACCGTTCCTGTCCTACTGTTCCCATTTATTCATACTCATTTCTTATGTATATACCTATACCTGTTTATACTTATATGTTAATATGTTATGTTCATACTTATACTTGCTTTCTTATACATGCTTGACAAACTAAATAAACTAAATTAAACTAAACTAAACTATGATTGAGTTTATTGACAATGATTCAGTTCATGGCTTCAAATATTTCAGACTACCTATGACTATTGCCAACACCTAGTGATGAATGCTTCTAGGCCTTCCCCCATTTCAGAGACTTTCACGGCCCCCTCAGGAACTTAAAGCCATTCAGTGCCTTAAGGATCAGCTGGATCACTTCAAGGCATCCTAAGAGCACAAATTCCATTGACAAAAATCCACCCTCCATTGTAGTAGGTCACATCTGGCTTTTAATCTAATTCTCCCATCCTAAAATTCTGGGTTCTATGTTTGTTGTACTTTTCTGCAACCAGTTGTGATTAACTGCTGCAAATTAAATCTTTTTACTTTACAAAAATATGCTTCTGCTTATTTGGGCCAAATTTTTATTTTTTTTCCTATTGAAACATTTGGTTGTGCTAATTTGAGCCAAATGTTGATCTTGTTCAAAGTGATAATGTGCTCCTGCTCCATATTGCCAAAATTGATTTTTGCCCATGTGAAATTGCTTCTACTCAAAGCTGCCAAATTTTGTGTGATTGATTTCATCTGAGATGATCACATCATTTTTGAGTCCACAGCTACTCCTAATAGTTAATGACAACCAACTCTTACATGGAAACTACCTCCTACTGGGAAGTTTTATTATACTGACTCCTGATTTATTGTTTTTTCCCTCCCTGCTCTCATATTCAATTACGTTGGATTTTATTGTATTGCATGTGTTAGGTTTTAAAAGTCTGCCTTGGTGTACATTTGTAGGACCAAAATGCAGCATATAAATGACATACAATAAAGTAAATCTTAACCTTGAGAAGCTTGTGGTATTTCCTAAGAAGCTAACTGGTTGAAATGCCAACTTATCTTCAGGCTAAGACAGGGCTGTCAAACTTTCGGCCCTTGGGCTGGATGTCTCACACACTGCCCATGCCCACACCCAGTTTAGTGAAGGGGAAAAAAGTCCCGATATGTCTTGTGATGCCGCTGTGACAATGTGAGTTTGACACCCCTGGGCTAAGACATCATAACATGATTCATATCTGAGTTGGCTACAACTTTGCAATTTCAGTTCATGATTCATTCTGAATTGTTAAAATTAGTCATTTATGATATCAAGACATGTGAAGAAATGAACCTTCTGCTCCTTTCAGGTCATTTATACATTTGGTATTTTCAATGAATATGTGTATTCACATTATTTATCTTCCCATGTACATATAGATCCATCATGGGCAGAGAAAGGATCCTCCCTAACTTATCATGCAGTAAAAAAAGACTTTGTGAGATTTGTACTTTCAGACTTGCAAAACTCTCTTAATGTACCTTTACAATAAAATAGAATTGGCTCGTCTGGTCATATTTCCTGTCTGGTCTACGTGGGAGGTTGACACAAGCCCAAAGTCATCCAGCCAGCTTTCATACTGAAAGAAAGGCTAAACTCACAGTGTCCTGATTTCTAAGCCAGCACTATATGAAGAAAAATGTTTCACTGTCTGATTCATAATAGTTGATTAGAATGAACTGGATAATTTACACTTATCTATTATAATAGTTATGTGGATTGGAAACGTGTTTTGATTATTTATGGAAGTGGGACTTACCATTCTATCTCAAGATATAACTTCAGAGGGTATTTATGGCCTCCAGTTGTGTTAGACTGTATCTATAATAATCTCTAGCAAGCTCAGGCTGATACCAATTGGAGCTTTGCTATTTGTATAAGTAAAAAGCATGGGAAACCAACAATGAAAGTTGACACAGGATTGGGGGAAAAAGTTGAAAGCCTTTTACTGCCCTGATAAAGTCCTGATCATACACATCCCAAGGACAAGCAAATCAGAGCAAGTAACATTAACAATAATAGCATATGTAAACATTCTGTGCTGGGGGCAGAATTTGATTCTTTTTAAGGACAATAAAAAGTGCCGTCACCTGCAAAGTCATGGAATCAATCATAAACCAATCCATTACCCTCCACCTAGAAACTAACAACCTACTTTCTAACAAACAATTTGGTTTCAGGAAAAAAATTATCCTGTAATCTGCAACTCCTACACTGCAAAAACATATGGACTACACAACTCGACCAGGGTAAAGCAATAGACGCAATTTACATAGACTTTTGTAAAGCCTTTGATTCAGTGGTACACAACAAACTACTTCTGAAACTAAAATCTTATGGCATCTCTGGACCCCTACATGATTGGATAACT
>QLTV01012184.1:4451868-4477764 GCA_003457575.1 Thermophis baileyi | reverse complement strand
TTAGAACTTCGCCGTATTCGATCCAACCTAAGCATAGTACATCAAATTATCCGCTACAATGTCCTATCTGTCTATGAATACTTCTGCTTCTACCACAACAATACACGAGCACACAATAGATACAAACTTAATGTAATCCGCTCCAAACTCGTCTGCAGAAAATACGACTTCAGTAACACAGTGATCAATGCCTCGAATACTTTACCTGACTCTGTGGTTTCTTCCCCAAACCCAAAAAACTTTAATCTTAGACTGTCTACTGTCGACCTCACCCCATTCCTAAGAGGTCTGTAAGGGGCGTGCATAAGCGCACCAGCGTGCCTACCGTCCCTGTCCTACTGTCCTATTGTCTTCATCTATCTGTATTCACTTTGATTATGTTTATGATTATACCTATACCTGCTATCTTGTACATGTTTGACAAATAAATAAATAAATAAATAAATAAAATATTATTGGTTAAGGCAGAACATGCAAACTACAAGCATTGACAGAGTTCTAGAAACCTCCCTGAACATCGTACAAATGCCAGCAGAAAATCTAGTCATATTTGAACGGAATAATATACTTTTTAGTCTAGCACCTGGTTAGAAGGTTCCTGTGATGAGAAGTGCCTTTCTTCTTCTTTCAATAAACAAGGCAAACCGTGTGAAGTTCTGAGCGCTTTAAACTCTGCAATGAGCGAACTGCTCATTTCCTTTTCCCAGACCAGATGGGCTGGGGCAATAAGCAGGGAAAGTTTACCTCCTGCCAGCCAGCACATCTCTGCTTCCTTTCTGACACAATAAAGCTTCACTGTGAATTTTCCACCAAATACTCTAGAGGGGAGACAAAAGAAATGGATAACAACTGAAACCCAATGATTAGCACTGTTCCTGCCTTCTCATGTACTGTCAGCACATTCTGGTATTTTGGTGTCTGTGTTTGTACAGACACCAAATATCTCAGCCCTAAACTTTTATTTTTTCCCACTAAAATGTGGATGGGAAGTTGATTGACTTAAATATTTCTGACAGATTTTTTTTAATGGCAAAATGATACATACTTGTGTCCATAAGGAAAACTGTAGCCAGAATTTGTTTTACTAATATCTGCATTCTAATTATTATTATTATTTTTTTAAATAGCAATGTTTTACTTTCCTAAATATGGATAGACATTATCTACACTAATCAATAGGATAACGGTAGCAAAAACTGCTGAGACCTATGGGAAAGGAAATCTTCAAGTGAAAATACCAACTGATTAAACACTACATATTAATTTCAATTACTTCAGTAATGTCTTAAGAAGCTTATCAACCTCTTTTGTATTAACTGTTTAATTACCGTATTTTTCATAGTATAAGACACACTGGAGTATAAGACGCAGTATAAGTTTTTGGGGAGGAAAATAGTGAGGTGGGAAATTCTGCCTACCAGGTATTCATCTGGCTAGTCCATAGCCTGGTCAGCTTCAGCACATTCGTTCGCTCGCTGGTTTTGAGGTTGGGGATGCTTGGGGCTATGCTTCTAAAGCACAGCTGATTGTCGGAGGGAGCAGCAATTAGAAAAGCAGGCAAAGCACGGAAGATCGCTTAGCTCGTGTTTGGGCTGAAAAACAGCTTCAAAAGCAAAGCTGATCCTTGGAGGGAGATCCAGTGACTAAAGCAGGCAAAGCAGGGAAGGGGTAAGAGAAGGCAGCAGCTGTTCTGGGTAGCCATTTTGAGCACTGTGCAAGTGTTTGGAGGCTGAAAATGCAACGTGCGGAGCCCAAAAACACAAGCCATTGTCAGTGGCAATCTCTGCAGCCAGGAAGAGGACGCACGGAGGCTGAAGGGTAGGGGTCAGCGAGTGGGCAGGGCTACATTCGGAGTATAAGACAGACCCAAATTTTCAGCCTCTTTTAGGAGGGAAAAAAGTGCGACTTATACTCCGAAAAATACGGTAATTGTATTAGCTAAAATGTTTTAGCATTTTTGTTGCTTTGGGCAGCCATGTTTATTTCTATTCTGTGAGGTGGGTGATTTATTAATAACATGCTATGGTTCATCGCTCAATCAGTCAGATGTTCAGACTGGATTTGGCACTTTTGTTCTCCTTCCCAAGCACCTTCCCGAGGTCCTTCCCAAGTACCTTCCCAAGGACCTGTGATAGGTGGGTGTGGATGTTTGATGGTGTTAAAGATATAGTCATAGGATACTTTTGCAGTTGACTGATGATGATTTTGCCATTGCCAATAGGCTTCAAGTGGTGCTGCAGTTGATACAGATAGTCCTTGCTTAACAACCAGTCACTTAGTAATCACCTAAATGTAGTACATAAAATTATCTGCTACAGTGTCCTATCTGACAATGACTACTTCAGCTTCAACCACAACAATACACGAGCACACAATAGATACAAACTTAAGGTAAACCGCTCCAAACTCGATTGCAGAAAATACAACTTCAGCAACAGAGTGGTCAATGCCTGGAATGCACTACCTGACTCTGTGGTTTCTTCCCCAAACTCCCCAAACTTTAACCTTAAACTGTCTACTGTTGACCTCACCCCATTCCTTAGAGGTCTGTGAGGGGCGTGCATAAGCGCACCAATGTGCCTACCGTCCCTATCCTAATGTTCCCTTTTATTCGTAACCATCTCATGTATTCATAATCATGTGTATACATTTCATGTATTCACAATCATGTTTATAATTTTATTTGTAATCTTATATATGCTTGACAAATATTATGAATTTGAAGTTATGACAGACCCCCACAATGCTATTCATGATCCCATTTCAACGTTATAGCTCTTGCAGTACCCCCGAAGTCATTCACCCTTATGACTGACTGGAGGGATGTCATAGATCTCTAGGAAACATTCAAACCTATTCTCCAGACTAATTTTTAATCATGCTGTTCTATAAAACATACTTAATATTCATGTATATTAAGGGTTGTAGTCTGAGGCTGCAATTCTTTTCTTATTTGGAAGTAAGACTCATAATACCCTGTTTCCCCCCAAAATAAGACATCCCCTGATAATAAGCCCAATTGGGCTTTTGAGTGCATGGCAATAAGGCCAAGCGCTTATTTTAGGGTTCAGAAAAATATACGACAGGGTCTTATTTTCGGGGAAAATAATTTCGGTAGGAATGGATAATAGATAGATAAATATATAAGATTGCACTTGCTTCCCCCACCCCCTTTTTTGGAGATCCCACGGCAAGAAATTATGATCCATCTATAAGGAGAAGAAGAATTTTTAAGGGAAGAAACATAATCAGGGAGAGTTAGCTATTTCTCTTTTTGTTCACCAGTGCTAACTATGTTCTTGCCACTTGGAGTGTGCATTTATGCATCATAAAGCAAATGAACCTTGAGTTCATTTTAACAAAATCTGGATCCAATCCATATACACTACACCTGGATATTTACAACAAAATGAGCCAAATATTTCGAAATCTTATTAATGTCAGTGGGAAAATTATGCTCATTTAATACTCCTACTGAATATATAGGGCTCCAAAATTTAATACCAATATTTGATACCCTTATTTATGTCAAACTTTTGTTATATTTTAATAACTAATTAGTAAAAATTAATTCTAAAATTTGTGAATCAGTATAGTCCCAGGTCACTATTCAATGGACTTTGGATTCAATAAACAACATTTATGGGTGAAGCTCAGCCCAGACAATAAGCAAAGTCTTTTGTTTTCAGGGTTTGATTATTAAAAAATAGAAAAATTGGATTTCTTCTTTTATAAATTTCTTTTTATAGAAAAAAGATATACTTATATTTGCTGCGAAGAACATTAGAACCTTCTTTCCTTCCTTCCTTCCTTCCTTCCTTCCTTCCTTCCTTCCTTCCTTCCTTCCTTCCTTCCTTCCTTCCTTCCTTCCTTCCTTCCTTCCTTCCTTCTTGTTATGTTTTTATATTAGCTTTATCATCTCATTAAAACTTAAAAAAACAACATTTATATAAAAAAGGCACAATCTCTTGTTTCCAAGCAGGATTTAATATATATCATTTGTGTCAATTTATTCCTTTTCCTAATGCAATTTGACACAAGAGATTTATAATGGCAGTTATGTAATTATGCAAATGATGCCATTTGGAATTTAATGGACATTCATTGTTAACAGACACTCTTTGCCCCAAATAGTCCTTTAAATTGAGGCTATACTGTATACTAAAATGAGTAATAAGAAAGTGAGAAAAATAATACAGTGCTGGGAAAAGAAATATAATTCAGTTTTTTTCTTTTTTCCCCCAAGCCAATTTTCATTTTTTAAAAATATTTTTTGGGATACTCACAATGTCAGGACTCATGGCAATGACTTGGAGAAGTTCCTACAGTTTTCTTGGCAAGATTTCAGAAGTGATTTGCTATTGCCTTCTTCTGAGGGTTGAGAGAGAATGACTAGCCACAATCACCTGTTGGCTTCATGTTTAAGGCAGGAATAGGTCTCATTGTCTCTTGGTTTCTGCTCTGGTGTTTTAACCCCTATACCAAACTAGCTCTCTTCTTCAATCAACTTGTAGAATATTCTTTGGATTTTTTTTTTTTATTTTACAGGAAAAGGAAAGTCAGAAAGATTTCGGAAGCTATGTTGAGTTTAGCTTGGGTTCTAAAATTGTGTCATTCTCCATGGTGGTGAATATAGCATCCAGGAATGGGTTAACTCCGTCTACTCTCTGATTGGACTGAGTCTGTCAATGTAATTTACTTTAATTCAACCTATCACATAACAAAATGCATCTCATTTAGAGTAAGCTGTCATTAAACAACAATGTTTAACTTCCTACCTTTAGTTCAAAAATCTGAGACTGAACTCATATTCTACAAAAGAAGGAGTCATTAGTTAGCTGGCAGAGTTACCAAAGGTGATTTAAGGAAATGTTACACTTAAATAAGAAGACAAAGGTCACACGCAAGAGATACTTGAGCTTGTAATACGTTTATCATTTTGCACACGTCTCCTAATCGCATACAGTGGAAATCCATAGGGAGTTGGTAAGTATGTATCTGTGAATTATTACTTTAGCACTGCACTATTATATTTTAGTTTTTAGCATTTTTAAAGAGTCTGTAATAGTTATGAGAGATGAAGAATCCTGAATTAAGTACTGTTGCTATACACAGAAGGATAATTTCATTTTGATAAATTGCCTCGTGCATGTTAACTAATAACACAAAAAATTTAAGTAGCATCTTATCAGTATAAAGAAGAGGTAGCACCATTATTAATGTCTAAACCATAGCGCATCTCACACAGGATTATGGTAAAGGTCAGACTATGTTTCGTTGAATTAAAAGCTATTCTGAGCTATAGCATTTCTAATCAACTCAGACCAAAAGGTGCATAGATCAGTTATAATGAGGCACCGTGAATTTAAATAAACTACATGGTTCTGTATAGTGATTTATAAATGCACTGTGGTATCCTTTTAACTCATTAGCTGTGAATGATATTACTCTATGTATTATCCCCTATTTTTTGTGGTGTAACTATTTTTAATCACAGCATTTCTTCAAGAATATAGCTTCTGCTATTTTCTTAAATTATGCTTGGATTTAAAATATGAGCAATACACCCCTGCATGCCCTTTTAGAACTTGCCTTTAATCTGATTTAATTCTTCTGAGGTGAACATTACTAAAATGGAGCGTTTGAAAGCTATTGAAGTAGTTTATCAATTAATTTTTTAAAATCATCCTGTGGTATAGCTTGATTAAAGGCATATATGAACATATTTTATTTTTCCACAGAAAATTCCAAAAGACCTAGGTTGACTTTGAACTGCACACATATAAAAGGTTAAGCTCCTCATACTTTCTGCTCCATAGGGCAATCGTCCCACCCTGGACTCTTCTAATATGCTTATTACAGGTTCATCCTCATGTTCTCCCTGATCATAGCATGAACATGTCCTGTTGACAATTTTTTGTCATGTCCTCATGATATTGCCTGTGTCATTTGCCCAGTTCACACCTGAGGGAACTTCAAATTCCCTTTGACTCTTCCAGTTTTAGCCTTTGGATACTGTCCATGGGGCTTTCTTGACAAGGATAGGTATGGCTGTGAAAGGTGGACCATAAGGAAGGCTGAACACCAAAGAATTGATAATTTTGGATTGTGGTACTGTGGAAAAAATTCTTGAGAGTCCCTTGGATTGCAAGAAGATCAAATCAGTGAATCCTAAAAAGAAATTAACCAGGAATGTTCTTGGGAGGACAGATACTGAAGTGGAAGCTCAAATACTTTGGCTGCCTAATGAGGAAAGATGACTCATTGGAAAAGATATTGATGTCGAGAATGATTGAAGGCAAAAGGAAAAGGGAATGGCAGAGGACAAGAATAGTTAGATAGTGTCATTGATGCAATAAACATGAATTTAGACAAACTCTGGGAAATAGAGGAGGACAGGGGTGCCTGGTTTGCTGTGATCCATGGGGTCATGAAGAATCAGACACAATTTAGCAACAATTTCCAATTTTATTGACCATTTCAGACTACTAAAGCTCTGCTCCTTCTCTTACCATCACTGTTCTGCATGAATAATTGGGTTGGAATGCAGGGGAGACCAGACAACCTGGCTTCCATTGTGGCATCCATTGTAATGTCTGACAGGCTTTTTCTGAAGTATTTCTCAGATCTTGCTCAGGCTCTTGCTCAGGTTGAACCCTCCTTTGAAGTTGATTTCAACCAGGAAAGAAAATATACCACCAGTCCTAAATAGAAACAGTTTGAAAAGGCTGTTTGAATAAATTCTGAAGGTAGCAGGAAATGATGAATTTTCTGAAAAGTTGAGTCATCTCAGGAAAAACTATGAGGCAAAAATGCCTGAGCTACTGAGCTATCAAGAAAAGGAGGGAGATTCAAGCTGGAACCCATACTCCAGTTTCTTCTCTTCTCTTCTCTTCTCTTCTCTTCTCTTCTCTTCTCTTCTCTTCTCTTCTCTTCTCTTCTCTTCTCTTCTCTTCTCTTCTCTTCTCTTCTCTTCTCTTCTCTTCTCCTCTCCCCTTTCCTTTCCTTTCCTTTCCTTTCCTTTCCTTTCCTCCGCTTTCCTCTCCTCCCCTCCCCTCCCCTCTCCTCTCCTCTCTTTTCCACCACAATCTTGATGCAAAGTCCTTCTCCTGTCCCTTCTTATAATCTAATGCAGCAAATCTTAATATGCAGAATGTATCAATCTCTTATCAGTTTGCTATGGCTGTTATATTGTCAGCTATTTGTAAAGTTGTTATATTTTAATACTGCAGTCTAAAATTTTCCGTGTGATTCTGTTCTCTGTTAGAAATCTTAAGATGCAAAGTTGAACTGACCCAAGGTCACTTTGAGATTTATAGTAAAATGGGGATTTGAAGCAAGTTCCTCTAGTTCTACTTGGGTGCTTTAACCTCCATTCTATTCTAATTCTTAAGGGAATTATTAACATGGTTTCAGATTAAATTTTATGGAATTAAATGCTGGTCTTTTCTTGATAGAACTGCATTCTTCATGGGAACTAGGGGAATTATCTTCTCAAACTTCTCAAGAATTCCTTTGGGGAGACCTTAGATCTAATTTTGACAACTGTTAGCAGGTACAAGAAATTATTTCCTTGCAATTTTCCTAACAGAAACACTTCCTTTATAAGAAGACCAGGAAATAAAACCATTGTGCACCTTGTTCTCACATTAGTTTTTGAGCTTTTGGAGGTCATGTACACTACTTCTGGAAGGTTGAGGCCATGTGAGAGCACACTCCATTTTTACATAGCCTTTGAAGCCTCCAAAAATCACCGGAGAATGAGACATACTTTCAAGAATAGTTGTTATCAGGTGTTGGTGAATGCTGGTGTGTCAACCAAAATGTTGCGGTGTGTCATCTTTGATGCACATGTCACAGATTCACCATTACTGCTTTGGGTGTTGAGAGAACTGGCACCAAAATGATCCACTTTCCATCTTTTTCCCTCTGCTGCTACTGTGATCTATTCATATCCTCAAAAAGTGGTTAGTGGGGCATCTTTACACCTTAGTAAGCAAGACACATGGCTCAACCCTTAAAATCCTCAATTATATTTTCTCCATATGAACTGGGTTTTTTCCCCAATACTGTGGAAAATCTAATCCATGTAATTGTGTGATCAAGATCTGAATCCATTGTATAATTAATTATTCTAATACTGTATGTGTCAACTTTATACTTTCCTTTTTTCCTTTTGTTTTCTTTTTCTTTCTGTTATAGATTAAAAGTAATGATGCAATTAAATACATAGGAAATTAAATAAATAAATACATATGTGCAATATATAACTTAAGAGAAAAAAAATTGGATGTTTGCAACTGTCTATAATTTCAATCTGTGTTATTCACGACCCAAGAGATTCCAGAACAATAAAATAATGTTAGGGAAAAAATGTTCTTCAGCATACCAACATTAGAAACAATTATTTTAAAAAAGTAAAATGTTTAAAATATACACTATAAATGTAGCTCTGCAAAACAGTCTGTTCCTTAGGTTTAGAGTAATATCCAAGCAATAATACGCAACTACAGGTAGTCCTCTACTTACAATCCCAATGGAGTCCAAAATTTCTGTTGCTAAGTGAGATAGTTGTTAAATAAGTTTTGTCCCATTTTACGACCTTTCTTGACACAGTTGTTATATGAAATCACTGCAGTTGTTAAGATAGTAACACAGTTGTTAAATGAATCCCCAATCACTTTGCTTGCTGGAAGGTTGCAAAGGTGATCACATGATACCAGGACACTGCAACTGTCATAAATATGAACCAATTGCCAAGCATATACAAATTCTGAGTATGTGACCATGGGGATGCTGCAACAATCATAAGTGTGAAAAACGGTCACAAATCACTTTTCTCAGTGCTATTGTAACTTCGAACGGTCCCTAAATGTACTGTTGTAACTCCTGTCAAGGACCACCTGCATGTGGTATGTTTTGTTGGTTCTTAGGGTGATCGCTACACAGTTTTTCACCCAATTGGCTTTTAGTATTAGCTGTTCCTATTGTGTTCCTGCAAAGCTAAATCTGCCTAAAATTATCTTAATCATTCCAGGCCTGCTGTACTGTGTTTGGGAAGCATCTTTATGGAAAACCACAAGGCTTCTGAAGCAGATGCATAATAGAAATTCACTATCAAGTCATCTGAGTGCAATGTAAGTAACATATATCATGTATTCCCACAAATTGTCTTATGAAAGGGAAAATTGCAATAGAAAGTGAGCTCTCTAGGAAGAAACGTTACAAATATATTAATTCTGCCTGCTGCATATGAAAAATATGAAAAATATCTATGAATGAACATGTACATTAAAGCAAATACTAACAATGATCACGTTCAGCGCCAATTTGAAAATGTATTTATTTTAGAATATGTCAGCTGGCCTTAGCTATCTGCTGTGTGTATTTGGAAAGTCCTTTTACCACTGAATTATAGATTCTCATGCTATATGAAAAACTAGCTCAAATTCTCAGGTGTTCTTCAAATATCACCAGTTGTTTCTTGGTTACATACGATTTTAGAATCCAAGTATGTCTTTGGAAATGCAATACTGTTTGGAAGAAAATATTAAACTCCATGGCAAATGCTGAGCCTGCATATGCATGAGTTAAAAATAGGATGATATGAAAGCACATGCAAACCCTTTGTATCTATATGCCTACTTCTGAGATCTTCATACATCAAGCCCTGGAGTGTTTAGGTAATTGTACACATGAACAACTGAATTAATTTAGAAATGATTCTGGAGGCCATTCATTAAAACAATATTCCAGGGTAGGGAGATCTATAAGTGCACTGAGCTACAGACACTTACAATCCATACCTACTGTATTTTGGAGCTTAGCTCTGAAAATCTACATAGATACTGTACTCTACCATATCCATGGAACCTTGAGTTGAGACTTTCTGCATGCTGTCACCCTAATTATTCTTCTATCCTTTCCCTGTGTATAAGAATGTATGAAAATAGCTCAAATACTATTCTGAGTGCCTTCAATGATGCAATTCTATCTCTCATTGGTGTCCGGTTTTTATTCATAATATTTTGCCATACTGAAGAACAACATTGACCTCTGCTCATAGTTGACTTTTGGAATATCAGTGGTTTCATATGCAGTGTGAAATTATGCATAGTTGCTCTTCCCTCTATTGTCTATTTTGTCAAAGAGGACATTTGTATGCTTCTCTGGATATAAAGTCAGTATTCTTTCGTATTACCATTCTACTACAATACAAGCATTTTCATCAGTTTGCAGTTGGCACCAGCATTATTAGTTAATGTATCCCCTTTTGGTATACCTACTGCTCTAACAATTTTTATTAAAAGTCTGGCCACACTCACTCATCTCCTGTTATCAAGAATTCATATCTATCTATGCCTGCAAAATCTGTGCCAGACAAACAAAAGTTGTTCTGTGAAACTAAGATCATTCTCTTGACCTTACGGTTCCTAGGACACTTGGTCAACTTAGAGAAGCCTTTAACATTCTTTTTCTATCCTGTTCATCAGGGAGGTCCTTCAATTTTGTCTCTGCAATGGCTTATTTTCCATGGGATTGCATGGTTGACTTTTTTCACCAAAGGGTTTACCATTGTTTTTCTACTATGATTAGTTATAACTTATTAGGTTATATATAAAGTTGTTCCTTCCATAGCAGCACAGTTGGGTTTTCAATAATTATTGAGAGTTATTGGGTTTCTTATGTATCCCTTTCACCCTATCATCATACATTCATCATTCCCCTTTGGTCAGAAGTACGGAAAAGGAATTTCTGGATGTTGTACATCAGGGATGGCCATAGAGGACAGGGTGGTCAATGACAACTACAGTCTCATGTTGTAAGCTCTACCTCAGTTGTACTGCTTGCATGAAAGGGTACTGCTTGCAGCTGGTGTCACAATGGGACAATATTGCTTTCATCATTTTGATGAAGGGATCAGATCCTATAGATACCACTGCACAATCCCACCTTTGTTGTTCAGGGAGACTTTTCTATGTACGAATCTGATGTGTTTCAAAATGCCCTATTATTTGGTCAGGTGAATTTTAATAGATCCTAGAAAGTTTGAATAGACTTTAGGCCTTGGAATATTTTGAATTTAAGGGCATTCTTCCATTCTTTCCTTCTGTAGTGTGACCATATTGAGGAATCTATGAACTTTTATTTCTTTTTAAAGCTTATAATATCTTCTTCTGAGCTATGCCCCAGAAGTGGGCAAGGATGGGGCATGAGAACTTCAGACCCAGTTAAAATTAATTTTTGTTAGGCTTACAGACATCCTGTGTTGAAATACGTACTTTAAATTATCCTAAGTCATGCTTCATATTTGTTCTTCCCCAAGCATGTAATTTTAGGGGAAGTTCCGATGATACAATGTAGATTTATTTATATAGTACATTTAAAGCAAATTGAATTTTACTCATATGTCCCAGGGTAATACACAAATTATTCCATTCTGTATTATTTGAAGAAATGTTCACCAGAAAGAACAGCCAGTTTTTTACCCCAATGCTGTTTAGGGCCACAAAGAGGTACAGACTATTTCTAGAAAATAAACATATTGTCTGCCTTTCTGAAGAGCCAGGAGTGTCGATAAGCAGAATTACTGTCACTAAAGAAAATGAATTTTCTTGTAATTCTCACTTATCATGATTACAAAATAGGATTTCAAAAATTTACTGACATCCTCGGGGTGTCATGTTTAAAAGGATATTCCCCTTCCAGTTCTGAAGTCCATCTTTCTTCCAGATATAGAATATACATTATTTGACTCTTTCAAAATGGACAGATCTATTAATGTGAAAATGTTCAAAAAAGGTAAAATAAGGAGGAACATATTATTTAGGTTGTATGATTTTAACATTACTTAACGTAACATAGCAAGTCTAAACTAAAATAGTATGTTTAAGACCCAAGAGTAGCAATTACACATTGGTCTGCCTTCTTTTTGGAATTCCAAACCACACTTAAGAACATTATGAAATACATTGTGTCTTACTCTTCTGTTCTGAACAGGACAGAGTGGAAAAATAATTTCACGCTGCATATAATCCATTTGGTATGAAAGAAACTTGAAAATTATTTAGTTATAGATTCTCTGACCAGACTTGCAAAATAGCATACATTATGTTAATAGGCAACTATTTGAAAATGAACTTGAATATTAAACACAGGAAGTTTGAGTTCTAACATGACAGTAGGCATTAATAGACTGTCAAGAAAATAGGTTTGCTTTAAGAGTTTTAGTTCTCTTACTTAATTACTTACTAAATTACTATCACCTCTTTCTCTTTTTTAAGCTACTTTCTCAATTATTATCAGCCAAAAGTGCAGTTCAGTTAAAGTACAATGTTTGGATTTAACACCATTTAATAACCTAGAAGTCAATGAGATTAAATAGGCTTATAGCTACTGTAGAAAAAATGTAAAAACACAAAGAAATGTAAAAACACAATCTATATATTACTAAAATCTTTTGTCTGTTTGTAAGTTTCATCTGGGGAAAATTTGAAGACATAAGACAACAATTATCAAACCAAGGTAACTCAAATGGGCTAACTTACAGAATGCCAGGATCCATAACTCCCATGTGAATAAAATGTGGGGATGTTGTGGCCCCTTTAGCACCACTACACTACTGCTGCTTCAGTGCTTCTGCTGCAGTCATCTGCAGTCACATGATCCTCATTTCCCATGCTCTCTGATAGCTTCCTAGAAGTCAGTGGGAAATCTGGCAGGAACTGTAAAGTTGATCAGGATTGTGAACACTCATTGAAGCCTTTCCAGTGGCAAAGGCTACTTTGCTTATGAGAAGCTTGCAAGGGGAAAGTCAATAGGGAAGCCAGCAAGGAAGGTTGCAGGTTACTTGGGCAAGGTGCCCTACTCACATACCCTCCCTTACTCCCTCTGCGCTCACACCATGCTGGCCATTCATGCAACCTTGCTCCCAACCCACTCACAGTAGCCATTTACCTGCCTGCTGCCTTTGGATTTGCAAGTTCCTACCAGCTTTGTGATCCTAATTTAAGGAAATGGGAAAGGTGTGAGAGGAGGGAGGGAGGGAGGGAGGAAGAAGGATTTCTGATGCTCCCTGCCAGCTTCCCACAAAGAAACACAGTGGGAAATTGATAGGAAGTTGGAAATTGCTCCTCTCCCACTGATTTTTTTTTTTTTTGCCTATCTGTGGTAATTCTACTTCCCTGTTTAAATAAGATAATCTTGTAAATAGAATAGAGTTATGGGTACACATTATAATAACATTTTTCAGTAGCTTATCAGAATAAGTGGGTAAAAAGGAATCTTAAATAACCACAAAGGAGATAAAAAAAGTTATGTAATTATGTACTTCTTTGGTTTAAAAAAACATTTTGTTGATCCTTCTGCAAAACGTCCCCACAATATCAGCATAAGAATATTTTAACTATGTTTAAATAAATCCCTTGTCTGTGATTTTTCTAGTCCTTGTTTATTGATTGCCTTCTAGAGTGACCATTCATAGTTACATCAGTGATAAAAATATAACTTTGCAATCACTTTTTGCATTTACAGATCTGTAAAGCAAAAGAAAGCTGAAGTAGGATCATAAGACAGTTATGGTTTCACTTAGTGATATGTCAGGTACACCATCATAAATATCATCATTGAACTAGGGAGTTCTAGGAAAGAAGCTAAAGAGTGTAGGATTCATGTGATAATCTCATCCATCTTTCCAGGCCACGGAAGACAACCAAAGGGAAATAATACAGCAACTGAATTTTTATATAAATGCTATCAATAGGAATTGATTGGAAGAAAATATGTTGAATCTGATAATATTTTGCTTTGATGGGGCAAGCTAAATCAGGAGGGCTTTAAATGAAAGTTTCAGAAAAATGGCCAAATTGTAGCAATTGTGCTGTTACACAGTGATGGATCTCAATATGCTTGGTTTCTATTGTGAGCAGAAATTTTATTCTAGATTTGTTGTATTTTAACTTTGGTTTAGGATTTTTGAGTCTTGACTCTACATCAGGGGTGTCAATCTCACGATGATATGTTGTCATCATGTGATGTATCACAACTTTTTCCCCCTTCGCTAAACCTGTGTGGCCAGCGGGTGACGCATCCAGCCTGCAGGCCACTAGTTTGACACCCCTGCTCTACATGAACAAAGCAATTGATGGCACTTTGAATTGGGCTACAAGATTGACAGAAATGATGGGTTATCTTACCAACAATGCAGCTACTGCATTCTGAACTAAACAAAGCTTCCAGATTATCCCCCCAAACTGCCAATGTAGTGTCTAGTGCCGTAGTCAAGTCGTGGTAACCTGGTTGTGGGTTACTATTGAAGTTGAACAAAACCTTCCCAACTTATTGTGGCAGCATTGTGAGAATAAGGTATGGAAACTTCTTGGCCCATGTTACCACAGCAACTTCCATGAATTAACTGAGCTTTCACATTGGTTGGAATGTGAGTGCTATATAAATTCACATCCAGATATGTATTGGGTATACTTCCTTTCATGAAAGAAGGCGCTATAGCATAAGCCACAGCCAAAAAGGAGAGTGAGCACACAAATATTGGCAATACAAATTTCCTTTTAAACTATCAACACTGGCAAAAAAGATATTTGGAATTTTCCAATTTGATGAATATATTTATCAGATTTATGTACCTTCTTTATTCAAGATCAAGATTGCGCACTATCCTGTGAAATCAATTAGACTAAGAGTGACTGACCCAAAGTCAACCATTGAGCTTCCATGACTAAGGGAGATTTGATGTTGGAATTTGTCATTTCTAGTCCTATGTGCTCATAGGTTCTACACAACTGTTCCCTATGTGAATCATGGGAAAGAGGCACAATGACTGGAATGGTTGGATTGTGGCCTAATTGATGAGTTAGGATCATTACTTCAATTGCTATGGTGGCACAGTGGTTAGAATGCAGTACTGCAGGCTAACTCACTGCTCACTCCAGGAGTTTGATTCTGAATTGCTCAAGATTGATTCAGCCTTCCATCCTTCTAAGGTCGATAAAATGAGGACCTAGATTGTTGGGGGCAATATGCTGACTCTGTAAACCGCTTAGAGAAGGGTGTAAAGCACTATGAAGCGGTATACAAATCTAACTGCTATTGCAATTGCTTGTAGCTGTATAAGTTGCAAATCTAGAAAGTAGAACTGTTTTAATTGCGCCCAGGCCCTATTCCCATTAGATCAGAACCTATGTTTGTAAATCTATATATTTAAAAATCCATCTTGAAGTGATATATTGATGGTAGAGTTAAGTGGTGACATCTTGGAAAAAGGCAATAAGGTTTGAAATGCTGCTTGCTGACTGAAGATACTGTACCTCATACACAGCTGCTTTGACTGGCATTCTGAGAGGGGGAGAGCATCTGTAAGTTGTCAGTGCTTCTATTGCCTCGATCTATTAAATCAAAGGTAGCAAAAGTGTGGATTCAAATAGGTTAGGGATCCCATTGGCTGCAGCGTGTATTGCTCTTACACACAGAAATGATTCTGTGCTTGGAATGCTTTGTTGCTTAGCGGCCTGAAAATACTCCTTTGCTTCCAGGCAGACCAGAGACAGTTTCCTTGTAGTTAATGGCAAAAAGAGCAGGAAAAGCTGAACAGATGCACTCAGTATCTTATTTTTTACTGTTATTGTTTATAGTGAAAGCAGCTTATTGACAAAAGCTTCAAAACTCAGGAAGACGCAAGCACACAAACACCTACATGTAATCTTTGATTGGCCTGTTAGAAAGTTATCAGTTTATACTTCTTCCTCCTCCTATTTTCTCTACAAAACAACTCTGTGAGGTAAGTTGGGCTGAAAGACAGTGACTGGCCCAAGGACACCCAATTGGCTTTCATGGCAAAGGCAGGACTAGAACTCACAGTCTCCCGCTTTCTAGCCTGGTGCCTTAATCAAACTAGATCAAGTTAATGGAGAATGCCATGTTTTCCCATTCATAAAACTCAAAGTAATTTTCCAAAATTGCCTCTAAATTTAATGCATAGCAGGTTAATAGTTAACAGTAAACATGGAGTGTTTTCTCCTCTGTCCCTCTTCCTTCTTTCCCAAAACATATTTCTGTTGAAAGACCAGAGCATTACAGTAGACCGGATGTTTTAGGTCATTTATTTTGTTTTTGCTCTGGGTCATTTTACAAAAGCACGTCTGCTCTTTAGTGTTCAAATGAGAACCATTCTTACTCCCCAGATATTACCCAGAAGCACTCAGAGGGCTGTAATGATTAATACCATCATAGTCCAGCCACAAACCTTTCTGGCGCAGATAATGCCAGCCAGCAAGCACGCTTGACACTTTTAATGTATAATTAAGTAGAAAAAGTCAGCACTCAGTATGCAAATTTTTCAAAATGATAAATGATGCCATCCAGCAGTAGGGATTGATTTGGTGTAAATGAAACTAATTAAGGAAATGTCAAACATAATTAATAAAACAGGTTTAAGCTGCAAAACATTGTCAATTGAATGAATGAGGAGGCATTGGCTCCCATTGTTTCTGCTTTATTTAGGGCTTGTGTTTAGCTTGTACTCTGTTCCTAAATGCACTCTTTCTACCTCACACCCTCCACAACCAATTCCCAGAGAGGGGAAAAATAAATTTGCTTGTCTCTCCACTGACTGCAGAAATTAATTGTAGAAATCTTGTCCCATCCAAGTGTTACATTCACTCACAGGACATTAACATAACTAATTTGAAAGAGCCCAAATGACTGCATAATAGAGCACTGTCAGTATGGCTGACAGTCTTTGGTCATACCAAATTAGCTTGGTTTTCTAATTGAAATTTTTTTACCCCTCAGACATGCTCACACACGCGCGCGCACACCCTCCGACATTTCCTCGTTTTTCCCATCCTTCCACTATTCATTTTTGATAAGAACAAAGGTTTTATAATTTACAAAAAAGTGCTTGACCTATAATTATTAGGAGGAAATTAGGGGAGCTGGGAAAGTCAGATTTCGTTCTGGTAATGATGCTAGAGACCTGGCCTCCTCAGGGAGCTGGAAGAATAATGGAATCTTCTATTTTTACGGACGACCTGTGCACTGGTGCTGACTCTCACTGTGAATCCACTTTACCTTTTAGATCACTTGCTTAACACTAAAAGTGCCAACAGAATCACAGGCCATTATTACAAATGTCATTCTGTGCCAAAGCCATTTCCAGTGCCCTTCCCTTCAAATGAATGAATCAAGGAACATCTGCCAGTTCGGTTATCTCGTCCTTGTAAATCTTCTGTAGGAAGAGTTTAACATAACTTAATTTGTACTCACTTTGAGTAAAAGAGGTTACTGAGAACTCTTCAGAAATACAGAGATGGGATCTTAGCTCTTTAAATGAAAGAGATTTGTGTCTTAATGCTGTTAAATATGGGAATTAATATCCCCCTCCCTCCCAGTAATGAATACTTTTTCTGTTCCTGTTCATCCAGCAGAAACTGTGCCCTTTTCTTCATGATGGAATCTTTGCTTCCAGCAGAGCTTTTTAAGTCAAGAAGTCTATGCACAGGGTGGAACATATTGGGGTAAAGTTTTATTATCATTCATTGTTGCATTACAGGAAATGTTCTTAATAAAGCAGTTCATTGTTGTTATAGCAAATGTTTTGCATTCAGGAAATAACAGAGGATCAATAAACAAATAAATCAAAATCCAGAAATGATTCTGATAATGAATTATGAATAGAGATTGTTACAGAAATTCATTATCACAATCGAAACTTGCAAAACACCTGATCATCATCTTCTTTTAACGTCCCCATAATCCCTTGCGGGGTGGAGTCTGGGCAACTGAATAGAGATAGCAGAGTGTTTGCTGTCTGGATGTCCTTCCTGTCGCCAATGCAGAGTTTAGTTCAGCAGATATATTCTCATTGTGCCCAGAGAGAGAAATATCTGCCTCTACTTAGGATCGAACTCACAGCCTCCTGATTGTGAGGCAAGAGTTCCACCTCTAGGCCACCGCACCACTCCTTTGCAAACCACCTGATGTTTATGGAATATTCCCATGACAATCTAGCTAGTGCACTTAATCAATTAAGAGGGAATTGTGAGGACTGACCATATAGAACTCTAGTATTAAAACACACAAGAGATATAAGAAAACAAGCCAAACATTAATTGAAAAGTTGCTTGAGATGCTGTGATAATGCAAAGGTGGTATAGTAGACTTGGAATATTTTCAAGTGAAGCACTCTTTAAATATCTGGTGTCATACTCCTTTGTTATTACAACAACAAATGTTTTAGATTAGTCATTTGATCATATACAAAACTATAAAACCAATACAGAAAAAATAGTAGGACATATTTATAATAAATGCTCAGCTCTGCAGTTAACCCCAATCTGTTCTAGGTAGTCTATCTTTTTTTAAATGGCTTTTGATATAAAATGTGCAGCTTTTAGCAATATGCAGGTTTGTTCCCTGGAAGAAGTACAGTTTTCCTAGGCTGTCCCAATAAGTTTTAGTTTTTAAATGAGGTTCTAAGTAAATGGTCCTTTCTGCAGAAAATAGTTTGCAATCAAATAAGATATAAGCAATGTTCAATAGCTGGTACATCACAGATACAAAGTCTTTTTTTCAAATGGAATTCCATGGAACCTCTTATACCCGTGATGGCGAACCTATGGCACGAGTGCCACAGGTGGCACGTGGAGCCATATCTGAGGGCACGCAAGGCGTTGCCCTGTGTCAGCTCCAGCGCGCATGTGCGCGCTGGCCAGCTGATTTTCGGCCTTATGGAGGGTGGGGGGAAGTCATTTTCGCCTCCGGAGCCTGTGGATGGCGAAAAACGGACCCAACGGGCCTACCGGAAGTTTGGAAACAAACTTCTGGTTGGGTTGTTGGGCCGTTTTTCACCCTCCCCAGGCTTCAGGAGGCTTTCCTGAAGCCTGGGGAGGGTGAAAAATGGCCCAATGGCCCAACCGGAAGTTCACGTCTGAACTTCCGGTAGGCCCGTTGGGTTTGTTTTTCACCATCCACAGGTTCTGGAGGCTTTCCTGAAGCCTGGGGAGGGTGAAAAATGGCCCAACGGCCCAACCGGAAGTTCATGTCTGAACTTCCGGTAGGCCCGTTGGGTCTGTTTTTCACCATCCACAGGCTCCGAAGGCTTCAGTGAGCCCTGTGCGCATGCACGGGGGGGGCAGTGCAGGGGGGTTGTGCGCGCATGCACGGGAGGGAAGGTGTTGCATTATGGGTGTGGGCATGTGCGCCCTTTTGGCACCCAAGCAAAAAAAGGTTCACCATCACTGTCTTATACCTTATCATGGAATCTAGAATGTGCTCTAGAGAAAAGCTGTTGCCGAGGTATGTAAGTTGTTAAATGCTTTTCTACCAGCTAAGTTGATTTGTGTTAAGCCAGCCACTTCAAGGACTTAGCACCTTTAAGGAATGCAATATCATCTTGGGCAGCCACATCCTAAAGCTTTGCCATTTTTCATTGATTTTATAGCACTTGATACTTCCTCCACTAGGATATCTGGCATTTCCTCTTTCATGGGTGCTGTTACTTTTCAGTGATTTTGATCTTTGTATAGCTCTGAATAGAATTTTCCAATTATTTTTAACATTTCCTGTCTTGTTCTACACATAGAGACCTCTTCACATTTTAATGCAAAAACCTTCTTTCTTGCATTTATAAGCTTGCATTTTGTTCTATTAATCCCTTTGTTTTCTTCAATTGCCTTTTTCACAAGCTTCACGTTAAACTGATGTTTCTTCTTGGATATGTTTTCTTGTGGTTTTGCATAGTTCAACGTACTCCCGTTTATTAGTGAAACTTCTGGTATGGAGGAATTTGGAACAATAGGGATATTTGTTCTTTTCCATTCCTTTTCTCCAGACAATCAATCATTATTTTGTTCCTTATCTTGTCTGTAATCCAGGAGGAGGATTTTCTTTTTGCCATGCCCCCCTTATTGTGGAGTAAGACTTTACCTATATAATTAATCCTTATGAGAAAAGTTGAAATAGACTTTTTCGCTCGTTAAAATATTTGAGAATAGAAAACACTGGAATTAGATTTTGATTCTGTATTCTGCAGAAATACAAAATGTGTTCTCAAGAAAATGTCATGTGTGTTTGCTTAGTTTAGGGGATTCATTGTAATAGGTTTTACTTTCACCAACAAGAAATCATGAGAAGTAGAAAGCATGAAGTTGTCCTATCACTCCTAACATGTAATGGCATTTGAAAAATATAGTTCTGCTTTAACTCTAAGGCCATGAAAATAGGATTTATTACTTTCAACCTTATTCCATTCCAGAGATGTTACTTTTACATGTGATGGTGCTTCTTAGTATCTCCAAACATAGCAAGAATTCACTTTGCAGGGCAGGAAGGCATTGCATTTTACTCCTTAAACTTTAATAGAAAGAAATAATGTTTTATTGGCGGGCAACTAGGAAAGACTTTCATGGCTGTTCACTAAGCACAGAAACTCATAGTTTATTCCTTCTCTTGAAAGTCACTTCTTCGGGTTTTTTTCCATTGACTTCATCCTGTCTTCTCCCTTTTTCCTTTTACTGTTACCTTTGAGGGAAAAAAATCTTACCATACTGCTGAATGAAAAATGCTTACAAAATTCCACCCAGTGGAGGATGTGCAACTGTTACTTCTGTCTTGGAAATTTTTCTACTTGTGTTTCAAGATTTTTCAGAGGTCACACATAGAAATGTATCCATCAACCACAAGTTTATTCAATTCTTTAAGATGCAATTCATCTAGTCTTGGGATCTGAACTTATTCAAAATCAAAGGGTATAACCTGATTAAACTAAGACTAAATCTTCTGAAGACAAGCCGTCCCATTGGTTAATTGTTCTCACTGTCAGGAAATTTCTCCTTAGTTCTAGGTTGCTTCTCTTCTTGATTAGTTTCTATCCATTGCTTCTTGTACTGCCTTCAGGTGCTTTGCAGAATAGGTTGACCCCTTTTCTTTATAGCAGCCCCTTAGATATTGGAACACTGCTATCATATCACCCCTTAGTCTTTCTTTTCACTAGACTAGACACATACCCAATTCTTGCAATCATTCTTCATATGTTTTAGCCTCCAGCCCCCTAATCATCTTTGTTTCTCTTCTTTGCAATCTTTCCAAAGTTTCAACATCTTTTTATATTGTGGCAATCAAAACTTACCAAGGCATTATAAAATAGTACTAACACTTCATGTGATCTTGATTCTATCTCTCTGTTGATACAACCTGGGATTGCATTGGTGGTTTTTTTTTTTGGGCACACTACTGGCTCATATTTAAGTGATTGCCCACTAGGATTCCAAGACTCCTCTCACAGGGGTGGGTTCCACTTACCTTCCCTATCGGTTCGCATCACAACGGAAGTGCGCGTTTTGCGCGTGCGCCTACGTCACATCGGGGAAATGATGCATGCGCAGAGGGTTCTTTGCCAGCCACGGCAACCGGAGGACTGGTTTGGGGGCGTGGACAGCCGGTCATCACTGCCGGTTCGGTGAGCGGGTACAAATTTCCGCCACCGGTACGGGAGAACCGGTCTGAACCGGCAGCAACCCACCACTGTCCTCTCACAGTTACTGCTATTGAGCCAGGTTTCACCTATTCTATACCTGTGCATTTGGTAAAACTTTATTTTTCTCACCATTGAATTTCATTTTGTTAGATGTTCAAGTCTGTCGAGATCCTTTGTCTATCTTGAGTCTATCTTTTCAGGTGTTAGATAGTCCTGCCAGCTTGGTGTCGTATGGAAACAAGGAAGGAAAGAAGGACGGGAGGAAGAATAAAGACAGTCTTAATATTACGGTAACAAAGGATGATCGATCAATTTTTATAGTGACAACATATGAAACTATTTTCTAAGTTGCCAGGAATATCTCCCATTCAGCCAAATGAAAGAATCTTGTTCATGTAACTGAAATTCATTCCATAATTTATATTCCAATAGAATGTTAAATATGTCACAATAAAGTAGGGATGAAATCCATCACTGAAACATATTGGATACAGACCCTCAAATCTTATATAGAAACTGCATAAGCAATGTAAGGATATAAAGGTAGAAAAAATGTTTCTTTCTATCAATAATAACAGAAACACAATAATCATCTTTGGCAAGTAAGTTTTTGTCAGGCTTTTTGGTAAATTTTCCATGATTTAGGTTTAGCTGTTTCTCAACCAGTGTTTCTAAGCTTTTGCTCTTTAAAAAAAATCAGATGATATTATTTAGGCATGAACAGGAACACTAGGCAGATATTCCAATGAAATGTCTCAATATTTTCCTGGATTTTACTGTGGTTGAACATTGTAATATATCCCTCAACCCTCCAAACCAAACTGATCCTGACAACTTTAATTTCCCCCCAAAATAATTTGATTAAATGATAGTGGCTTTTTAAGATCTCAGAAATCAATGGATTATAAGTGCCTTATAAATGAGTATGGTGTTTCCCTTAGAGTGCTCTGTTGTTAGTTCAACAGCATGAGCATAATTGGAAAGTAAACTTAATAACTAGTCATTATACCATACTGTTGTGAAAAATATTTCATTTTCTAATCAGACATCAACAGAAAAAAGAAAAGGTTCCTTTACTGAAAGAACAATGGCCATTGGATCTCTCCTGCAAGAGAAGATGCCAACATCTATTCAGCAAATATTTGTTATCACTTCTATATGCACAATCCATTGGTCATAGTGTCACAATTTGATTGGTTACCATAAAATCTGTATGATATTGATATAGTAATAAACAGAAAAAAGACTTCAAAGTGTCACTTAAGCTTATTTAGTAATATAGTGTCTTCCGTTATATTCATTATGAGGTAGATATAAAAAAAACTTTTCTTATGTCAAACTAGGGATTACATGCTTTGAAAGAAATGAAGTGTATACAAATGGGAAATCTCCAAAAGTTTCTATAGAGGGTCACTTTACTAATTTCTCAAGATGAAAATATTCACACCATAGTGGTTAACAAAAGAAAATGGAGTTTATACTTTTCAGGTCATTGCAATACCATTTGAGTTCTCCTTCACAATTTATTCAGAAACAAATAAACTAGACATAAACTACTCACTTTTGCCACTTTTTCTAATGTGTGACTTAATTCTGAATTAGTAAGTAAATTTGTAATGTTAACAAAGATCTATTTATATTTCTAAAGTTTAGTGTAGAACCAGCATCATTAATAATTGATTGTTTCTTCATTTAAATCATATTTAATATCTACAAATGCTTTATATATTGAAAAATATATTTAGTTTTATGCAGGTAAATGATTTATGTAAGGAGAACAGACTCAAGAAGTTGCCCTGAATTGGGGCCATTCAGTTGTGTTTTAGCACATTTTCAAGATAATATCAATGCATTTTTTCAGTTTTACATTTCATATTCAGAATGCTTAAAAGAGATAAAATTTCCTATATCTCAAACAGCATTTGTATGCCATAAAAGCAAGCAGTATTAAGCACTGTAAAATGCCCCATGCATTCTCTTTCTCCTTTGATCCTAGGATTCAGATTAATGAAACAAGTCCTTTCCCATCCTACATGCTAACTTTTTTATTTCAACATCATCATGGGAATAAAATCTTTCTAAGTACTCTTGACAATACTGCCTCATTTATTCTTTCAGTAACTACTTCTTAGATGAAATCCAAAGACAAAGGTAGTCAGAATGGGAAACATAGTAGGAAAGTTTATGACGTATAAAATGAATTCGTCAAAAGAATTTTGGTTTAAAATGCCAAGGGTAAAAAGTCAAATATATATTGCACATATTAATATTTATTACATTGCATTCAGCTGAAATTCATCTCCTCTGAAAAGCTAAGATAAATCCTGTTAGATATTTTATAAAATGCTGGTAAAAATACAATATAAAATAAAAACTTAAAAAAGAAAGAAAACAAAACATAATACTTTTCTGCCAACTTCTTTAAACCAGCCTAAATGCTTTATAGAAACTAGTAGCTTTATGTGCTTCTTTGGAAACATTAACAGGGAAGAAAAGTTATTTGTCAAAAGTAATTTAATTTGAATTGTGTAGCTAGAACAAGAGAGAGAGAGAGAGAGAGAGAGAGAGAGGGAGAGAGTGTGAGTGAGTGAGTGAGTGAGTGAGTGAGTGAGAGAGAGAGAGAGAGAGATGTTGCGTTTACTTTAAGGAAACATGCAAGAAAAGATTCAGGTATAGTTAGATATGATTTTAATACTGTTGGTGGTTCTTAGAAACATAGTGCTTTATTGCAATGTTTGGCATCTTATCACTATTTGTCACCTAAACCAGGGGTCTGCAACCTGGGGCTCTGGAGCCGCATGTGGCTCTTTCATCCCTCTGCTGCGGTCCCTGTCGCTCAAAACATGCGTCACAACCGCCAATGTGCGACACCCGCTGGCACGCGATTTATTGAGCTTTTCGACCCATCTTTTTTTTTCGGAGTTCAAAATGTTTTTTTTTTTTGCATGCAGAAATAAAAATTTGTTTTCTCTGTAGCAGTTCATTGATTACATAAATGCAACACACTATAGTTTTTTTATACATAGCATAAAGGTAAAAAATGATATGTGCAGTGTTATCTTCATTTTAGATGTCAAAAGGTTTTTGTGGCTCTGTTTTCTTTTCTGTGGGAAATGGGTCCAAATGGCTCTGAGTGTTTAAGGTTGGCGACCCCTGACCTAAACAATTAAGAAAAATAAGAAGAGTAACATCCCAAAACACACAATTAATTAAAAAAACATAATAATACTGCATCTATCAAATCATGATGGACCATTAGCACTTACCACCAAGGCAACAAAGATCCACCAAAGGTCATTTGCAATAATTCAATCTTTGAAATGTTTTTGGAAGGCTGTCCAGGGCAGATACGCAACCTTCCATCCTGAATTGGACTCATCTTTTCCCCAAAGGAATGGTTCCCAATCTCTTCTATGCCCACACCCCTAGGAAATGTTTGATTAATGTTTGCATCTCTTACAAAAGTAATTGTGACTCCTGGCTCATCACAAAGGGACATAAGTCACTCTTTTTTGCACACCCTGAAATTCCATCTCACCCTCTCTGGAAGTGCTGGCACTCCAGGTTGAGAATCTCTGGCTTAGAGCTTCATTAAGGCTGGCTGTTACAAAATTTCCTTATTCCTTCTGTTAAATATATAGACCCAGTAAATCTTAGCTTGCTAGTGGACATTTAATACAATAAATGTATTAATTGTGCACCTGGACCAACAGAGAGAGAGAGAGAGAGGGAGAGGGAGGAAGAGTATGACTCTTGATGACTTTATAGGTAAGTTAAATTGTCTGCTACAACGTCTTACCTGTCAACGACTTCTTCAGCTTCAACCTCAATAATACACGGGCAAACAATCGATACAAACTCAAGGTAAACCGCTCCAAACTTGATTGCAGAAAATACGACTTCAGCAACAGAGTGGTCAACGCCTGGAATGCTCTACCCGACTCCGTTGTTACATCCTCAAACCCCATTCCTAAGAGGTCCGTAAAGGGGGCGTGCATAAGTGCACCAGCGTGCCTATCATTCCTGTCCTACTGTCCCCATTTATCTGTATTTATTTCGTTCGTTCATGTCCATGTTCATACCTGCTATCTTGTACATGTTTGACAAACTAATAAATAAACAAGTGCTTTCCATGCGACCCTGTCAAGCACAGTTTATTTCACTTGTTGGATGTTCATCTGTGTATCAGTTTTGATGTTATGAAGCTAGCATGTTCTTTGCTTGCCACTTCTTGTTTTACTAAGAATACATAAATAGAACCATTTAATTTAGTTAACTTCATAATTCTCTTCCTTCTCTAAAGACATACAGTATGTATTCTGTGGAACACTTGCAGTACAATGTGATATAGAAATCTTTCCATATATTACCATTATTACCATTATTACCATTATTACCATTATTAC